>JANIJG010156058.1:0-13811 GCA_024611175.1 Megaceryle torquata
CCCTGGGTGACCCTGCTGTGGCAGGGGGGTTGGACTCAATGATCTCCAGAGGTCCCTTCCAACCCCCACCATTCTGTGATTCTATGATTCAATGATTAAGAATGATGGAAGCATCTGATGCTGCTGTTTGGCTGCTCCTTTTATCTTGCCACATAGGAGTGTTGCCCTTTCAGAAATCTGGTCCCTGTGTCGAAGGACAGGTATAAAGAATTACAAATCCATGTTATAATGTGAGCACGGGCACAAAGCAAGACAAACTAACTTTTTTTCCTGGGAGATGACAGTTCCCATTAAAACCTTTTCTAATACTGTATTTGAGGTAAAAAACAATAAATGAGAATAATAAAAAAGGTATTAAAACTCCAGTAATACCAAATGATAAGTAAGATTTCTGTTTTTCATAATGTTCCTTCTTCTTTTTCTCTTTAGACATAGGGACTTTTAACAGAATAAAAATATTTAGATAATTTTTAAAGTCTTCTAACTTCAGTTTTAAGAGGAAGGGTAGTAATGAATGAGAATGTCTGGAACAGTTCCAGCACCTATCATTAAATCCCTAATGACAAAATAAGACAAGGCATGGAAAAAGACAGCTAAACGTAGCAAAATTTCCAGGTGTGTTTCCGTTTCTGCAATTTCTTTTTACTTATTTATTTTTTTCTTGCAGTCACTGCTCATAGAGACCTTGACATGAGGTTTTCTCAGTCACCCTCTAGTCTGAGTTCCAGCAAATATTGTTTGGGGCATGCCTTTAGATAACTACCTGGATTCATACCTGTGCTACAAAAGATACATATGTGATATGGCCAGCCAAGATAGTATGGACAGAAGACATTGGGTAGAAGTAGGACAGAGAGAAAAAAGTAGAGGAAGAGAATGAATGAAGTGCAACAAGAACTCTGTATACTGGCTGTTATTATACACTGGTCTCAGATATGAGTTTTACTCAGAAAGCCTCTGCTTGCATGAAACTGGTCTTTTTGCTGGTGCATTGTCCCCATCTGTTTTGTTCTGAGCTCTTTCTTACACTCTTTCCCTAACCAACAGGAAACACCCTACATCATAAACTCAGGGTAAGGACTGGGATTGTCTTTGTAGCTGATAAGGCTACACTTAGCTCCTTGTGTCCTTCACTTTCTCCATTTCCCTCACTCATGAACAGAGAAAAAGCAAGTGTCTTGGGTTCCCCCTTGTGCAGGCTTGTCAAGCTGCGGTTTGGGACCAAGGCAGAGATGTCTCAACAGATATGCTCCAGTTTGCAAGGGGCTCTAGAAGATTATGAATGGGAGGCCAGGATTATATAGCCTGTTCCTTGTGATCTACCTGCTTCTAGTATGTGATGTCCTAAAGTTATCTTTTCACTGATGGGTTTCTAAAGAGGTTGGTGGTTTGTACATCTGCCCTGTCTCTTACTGGTTTTGACTGTTGAGTAGGCTGAATTTTGCCAAATATTCCCATATTATTTTAATAATTTTTTTTTAACTCCTTCTGCTTGACTGCTTGGCATCTTAACAAAGTGCTTGAATAATGTAAAGAAGATTTTTGTCTGGTCTGTTCCAGAAAGGATATTTTATTCTGATATTGTTATTCTTAATACTGTTCTTGGTGGCTGTAATATTTGAACTTGTCCTTCATGGAACAAACTGCCAGAACAGTAGTTTAGCCCATCAGAATGTAAAAAGCAACATCTTTCCATAAATTTTAGATTCCAATGTTAAAGGAAATCTCCAAATGGAGGGTGATGAGTCAATGAGTCCTGCTGGATGCTTGTTGCTTCTGGAAAATCCCACTTTAAGTATCAGAGTCCCATCTCCTTTTCTCATTTCTAAAAATTAGAACCAAGTCTGATAAGGTAAAATTCTCTTAGATGTTTTAGCTTTCTTGCCTCTCTCTCCTTTAGCCACTTGTCTGTCTTGTTTTTACCTTTGAATCTTTGCCTCTGTGTGTACTTCTCCACCCCCAAAAGACTCCTGAATTAACTGAAAGATGTTTTATCCATTGTATCTCAGTTTATTCCTTTCACTCAAAAGCCACGTCTCTCACACTTCAGATTTTGGCATGCTTCTCTCTGTGTCTCAACCTCCCCATGGAAAAAAAAAAAACAAAGGAAATCTGGCCAGCCTTTCAGGAGCTTTACTCTAGTGATGTGTCTGATCCTGTCTTGAATGACCCAGCAACTTAGGGGTCATAAATGTCCAACTCTCTCCAATATCCCATGGGATCTGGATATGTTTGTATCTGGATTTTTCCTTCCATGGACAGAGAAGGGTGGGAGGAAAAGCTGTCACTTTTTGACAAGTCAAGAAGCTGACTAATGACCTTTTGCATCCATGATTCTTGTGTGGAGTCAGCCCCAGGCTGTAGGCAGCAAAAGTCCTCTGTGGAATTTGTGTAATAGCATATCCTGTAAGTCATGGGTACCATAAGGAAGTTTACCCATAAATCCTTGTCCAGCTGGTAGATCACTGAGTGTTTAAGCACAAAGGCTGAGTAAAAGGTCTCAGTAAAGAATGTGTAGGCATAATGGTGTTCAAGTTTTGCCAACTTGTGCTCATTTGGGCTGGTTAATTTGACACATAAAGAAAACAAGTTAAGGAATAGACTTTTTTGAACTTAGAGCTTGAAAAAAGAGGAAGGCAGAGCTTGGTGGTTCTGTTTGTCATGTCTGCTTTTTTTGTCCTTACTTGTCCCTTGGATTTTATCACTCCGTTTACACCAGTGTTGCAGAAAATGATGGTATATATGTATGATCAAAATATTACTGAGTGATGATCTAGCAACACTTTACAACAAGTGGCAGATTTACTTGCACTTCATTTGGTATTTATTGTAAAAACATTAATCATCTTTAAATCTTTTGGTATTATTTATTTGGATGTAAGAGATAATACTGCCATCTTAAGCACTGGAAAAATGTAAAGGTAGATCAAAGTAACCTAAATATCATCCTGATATCCTGATAGTGCTCTTTACTGAAAACATAAATAGAGCAAGGGATGAAGAATGAGCTTTAATTTATCAGTGTTTAGCAGAACAGCACAAAACATTTTTTTTCCTATAGATTCAGATGTATCAAACTGAACTGTTCATCCACTTCGTTGATGCACAGCTTCAATGTGGTATTTGTTCTCTGGAGTCTGCTTTTGTTGTAATGGGATTCACCTTCATGCAGATGACAGCAAAGAGGTGTTAAGATGTTATACATGACTGTACAGCATGCTGTTATTTGTTTTTGCCAGCCAAGGACTACTAATTGGCAAAACTGTTTTGGCTGAAGTGTCTTAGAAATAATTTCAAACAGAAGAAAAGGAGCAACACAGCTCACTTGTGTCTCAGGGTCCTTCCAGTGAGTCAACAAGAAAGGCCACTTCCCCTCAGAATGAACAGTTATCCCTTCCCAGAAAAGCTTGGTCCTCCAGGGATGGTCCACGAGCTGCAGCACTGTGCATGCTTGTCCACTGGGAAGCAAATTCCTGAATGGCCTATTCCTAGATCTCATGCTGGTTTATTTCCAAGTTGAATGAAGTGTTTGGCTAGGACTGTCAGGTGGTCACATGACCTGCTGAAACATGTGCATGAGAATGATACACATCTCTGCTTCTCAATGGACAAGTGAGGGAGAGAACAGCCTTGTGCATCAGTTTTTCCTGTGCCCTGCTTAGCCTTTGCAATACTTAAACACATTTGTTTTAATGAGTAAACAACAGAAGCAGTGCTGTGTGGAGGGAATATTTTACAGAGCTGTAGCAATACAAGTTTAAACCAGCTGGAGTATGCAAGGTAACAAACTGGGTCTGTGTGGGCTGGAAGGATAGCAGATCTGTCTGCTTTTCCATCCTGTCATTTCCTTCATTATAGCTACTTTTGTCCATGTCATATCATGACACAAAGTAGAATCAGGTGAGAGGAGTTTTAAGCCACAGCTCAGAATTATTGAGAACCTAAGGTGGGATATCCTAGGGGAAAATGTTTGTGCCAGCAGTTGAAGTCCTTCCAGCAGAAAACCACCAACATGAGTAGGTGGGTCACTTTTAGCATATGTTTCATCTGTAATCTCAAGGAGAAAGCTCACTAGGCTTTCTCTTATGCTACTTCTGACTTGTTACTGTGGTTTTCTTCTCAAGTCTTTAAGAATAAACAGTTCTCAAACTTATAACTGACAGTTAGGCACATTTAATTTACGAATTCTGTCCAGAGAACCTGTTTATTAGTCAGAGTCCAGCAAACTCAGCAACTAATTCATTTAATGCTCAAGTTTGACACTAGCAATTTAAACTATTTGTTTATATGGGTGTTTATCTGGGTAAGTGACACTGTTCAGACAGGATAAAGGACAATTAAATTAGACATGCCAATGGCTGTAAACATTCTGACATGGCTAATTTAGATGATTTTTGCCTGTTACACTGCTTTAGGCTCCTATGCTGTTATGATAAGTATCTCCTCTTTTGGCTCATGCTTTCCAATCAGGAGTGTGATTCATAACAGAGGTTCTGAAACAGATGAGAGTTATTGGTTTTTGACTGGTACTGAAACTTTTTGAAACCTGACACAATTTAACCACAGATTTGCTGCTGAAGTGTATATGTCTTCAGTCAAAGTCCTAAAAGCATAGGGAAGTGGTATCATGGATCACATAGCTGATTAATGTGTTAGGCTTTTCTTAGCCATATCTCAGCTGGAGAACAAAGATGAACTTGGTATTTTGTGGCTAGACTTGCAGTAGATATACATGGATGACATGAAAAAAAACCCAACATTTTCCTTTTCTTCCCCCTTTTTGAAGGTGCTTCTTCAATGCCCTAACTTTTTGGGGTTCCTGCTGGTTTGCCTCCTGTTTCCTACATTCCTACGGAGGAAGAATGGCAAAAGACAGATACAAGTTGGTACATTGTGAGGACATTTCTCTTACTTTTTGAAAGCAAATGTGGATTTTATTAGGTTAGTAGAATGGCAGTAGAAGTGTTCTGGTTATGGATAGGATAGGTGCGGTTCGTTAGCCCTTGTTTATTTGTTTACTTTTTTCATCATTTACTAATACTCTTTTTGTAACTTATTTTGTTGTGCTGTTGTATTAAAACCTCCTTATCTCAACCTATGGGGTTTTTTATACTTTTTCTGACTTTTCTCCTTCCTGTGAGGGATTGGGTGGTGGGGTGGGGGTAGTGAAACTGGCTGGCTCTAAACCACAACATTGAGTTACTCAAAAAAGCCAGCAGGTTTAAAAGCATCTGTCTACAGAGCTGCTCTCTGACACATCACATACTTCAGATATTCTAGCCATACCTCTTGGGACTTTAATGCAGGGGAGAGGTCTGATCTCTTCATCATGCTTTTGCAGGTTTGGGATTCCAGATAACTAAAGAGAGATGCTGGCTGAAAGAGTCTCACTTGGGAAATTGAGATTATAAAGGATGTTTGATCTGGGTGTTCACAGATGTATTAATCTTGTGGGATGTTCAGGGTGAACTTCTGACGTGGTACTAAAAAGGAGGGGAAGATGCAGGTAAGATGGAAGACCTTATACTGTGTTTTTTAGTGCACTGGAGGAAAATAAATGGCACAATGCTAAATTAAATGGCCATGAGGGATGGTTGAAAGTATGAGATGTAATTGTAGATGGAAAGCTCTGTACCTAGAACAATGGGAAAGGATGCTAAATTGATCTCAGGGTGAATACCGTCAGCCCCTTTTCTCTCATCATTCTGCTCTTATAGTTTGTTCAGATACACCATCTGGTTTGCTTTTACAATTTTTTGTTGTGAGTTTTCCTTAAGTCACCTGTAGGTTCATAGAACAAAATTATGAAAAACAATCCAATAGAAAACAAAAACAACAACAAAAAAACCCCAAACAAACAAACAAACAAAAAAACCAAAAAAACCCACACAACCCAAACCAACAGAACTATAAAGAATTTAAACATCATTAATAGAAAACATACAGACTCAGAAATGCAAGCAGAAGTCAAGCAATCTTCATCCTGTTTATACTGTCATTTTAGACAGTTCAACCGAACCGTAACTGTAAACCCAAACCCCTAAATCTGACCTTAACCCTAACTCTAACCCTAACCTTCCACTGACCCTAGCCTTAGCCCTAATGCTGACCCTAGCCCTAGCCCTAACCCTAAACATTAACACTAATCCTAACCCTAATAAACCTAACCTTAACCCCTAACAATAAACCTAAACCTAACAATAAACCTGGGGGTTGGACTAGGTGACCTTGAAAGAGCCCTTCCAACCCAAACCATTCTGAGATTCTGTGATAAATCTAATGACTATAAAACCAAGCCTAACCCTAAGCCTAAGGCCAAACCTGATCCCTAACCTTAACCCTAACAACTAAGCCTAACCCTAACACTAACCCTAATGACCCTAAGCCTAACCCTAACCCAAATTTAACCCTAACCCTAACCCAAATTTAACCCTAACCCTAACCTTAAAAAAAACCATAACCCTAACCCTATCACTAATGACAATAACCCTAAACCTAACCCTTGTGGCCCTAACTGCAATTCTAACCCCTAACCCTAAGCCTAATAAATGTAAAACTAACCCCTAACAATAACCCTAAACCTAATGATCCTAACCTTAACATTAACACTACTCATAACCCTAAGACAAATGCCTAACCTTAAAACTAATCCCTAACCAAAATGTTAACCAAATAAACTTAAGCCTAAATCTAACCTGAATCTAACTCTATCCCTAACCAGAACCCTAATCCCTAAACCTAACTCTAAACCAAACATAACCCTAACCCTAATCCTAACTATAAAACCAACCCTAAATATTGACCCTGAACCAAACACTATCCCAAACCCAACCCCTAACAGACACTGTCACTAACACTAACCACTGACACAACCCCTAACACTAAGCCTAAACATAACCCTAACCCTAACTTGACCATAATGAACCTAACCCTAACGGAGACCCTAACACCAAACCCCTAACCCTAATGACCATATCTCTAACCTTAGCCATAACCCTAATGACCATATCTCTAACCTTAGACCATAAACCTAAAGCATAAACCTAACCCCTAACAATAATGCTAACCCTAAACACCCTAACTCTAAACTAACCCTAAACCTAAGCTGTAACCCTAACACTAACACAAATCATAATCCTAACACTAAACTGAACCACTGACTTTAACCTTAACCCCTAAACCATAACCCTAACCCCTAAATCCTAGCCCTAACCCTATTATAACCTTAGCTCTAAACAAAACCCTAACCCTAACTTAAAACCTAATCATAACCTTAACTGAAAGCTGTGAGCCAGCACCCCACCATCCCTCAAACAGACCTACCATGCTTGGAAGCACCATCCCTCAAACAGACCTGCCACGCTGGAAGGACGGATGATGCAAAGGATCATTCTCTCTCTACCTGCAGAACTTGGTGACTCACTAGAGGTGAGTGGTGACAAGTTCCTGCCTGACACAACAGGTGCCTCTCCCCCATGGCTACCCCACCTTCTCTAGTACCATTCTATAACAGGCAAGAGCCTCTGAAAATGGATCCATATAGTGATCAGGATGATGGTCCGTCTCGGTTGCAGGTGTCACCAAGGTTACATTGGCCTAAGTCCTGAATCAAAAACACTTCCATGAAGAAAGAAAAGAAGAAAAAAGAAAAGAAAAGAAAAGAAAAGAAAAGAAAAGAAAAGAAAAGAAAAGAAAAGAAAAGAAAAGAAAAGAAAAGAAAAAAGATGGGCCATTGTCATCTGAGACTTTCTTCTACAGGGAACAGAAGGTCCAGTATGCTGAATGGACCCACTTCTTAAGGAAGCCTGCTGCCTCCTTTGGGAAACTTCCTACCCAGATTATTATCTGTTACTGATTTTTCATGTAGGCAACCATAAAGTTGCTATAAGAAGTCCAAGGGCAATCAAGAGACTTCAGGGCCTTGAGACAACTGGCTAAGGGATCAGGAGCAAAAGTGTTTCCTCTGTCCTTCCAGTTGCAGGGAATGATGAGGGATTAAGTTTCTGAGCCTGGTGTCACTGGCAGAGTTTGAGGGTTTTGTCTACATGACACCAGGCCTGCTGGCAAGAGATGGAGTACACCTTTCTCAAAGGGGAGGAATAATCTTTGCACAGGGCTTGTCAGGGCTCACTGAAAGAGCTTTAAACTGGTTTTGAAGGGGAAAAGGGATAAAACCAAGCTCACTAGAGATAAGCCTGGGGGCAGTACTCCAGTGTTTGAGGGACGATGTTCTAGTGAGATCCTTCAATGTGCTTCACAATATGCTGAGTACACTGGAACACATTTGAAATGTCCTTGTACTAATGCATGCAGCACCTTAGCCATCTCAGTGCAGGTAAGGATGGAGATCCACACATCAGGAAAAACACAGGGGTTGTCAATGAGTTAGAAACCGTGGAAGCTTCATCCTTTATTGGACTCAGGGGGAAACATAATGACCAAGGATGAGGAAAAGGCTGAGGTACTGAATGCCTTCTTTGCCTCAGTCTTTAGTAGTAGAACTAGTTGTTTGTTCCCTGGGTACCCAGCCCCCTGAGCTGGAAGAAAGAAACAGAGAGCAGAACAGAGCCATCGTAATCCAAGAGGAAATGATTAGTGTGACATACTATACCACCTAGATACACACTGGTCTATGGGGCTGGATGGTATCAACCCAAGAGTACTGAGGGAGCTGGTGGAAGTGCTCACCAAGTCACTTTCCATCACTTATCAGCAGTCCTGGCTAACTGGGGACGTCCCAATTGATTGGAGGTTAGCAGAAGTGATACCCATCTACAAGCAGAGCCGGAAGGAGGATCTGGAGAACTATAGACCTCTCAGTCTGACCTTGCTGCCAAGAAAGGTTAATGGAACAGGTCAACCTGAGTGCCTCTGCACAGCACATATAGGACAACTAGGTGATCAGGTCCAACCAGCAACTCTTTACAAAAGGTAGGTGCTGCTTGTCCTTCAGTGACAAGGTGACCCAGTTAGTGGATGAGGGAAAGACTGTGGATGTTGTTTACTTCAGCAAAGATTTAGACACTGTTTCCCATGGCATTTTCCTGGAGTAACTGGCTACCAATGGCTTGGATGGGTGTCCTGTTCACTGGGTTAAAATCTGGCTGGATGGCCAGGCCCAAAGAGTTGTGGTGAATGGACTTAGATCCAGTTGTGAGATGGTCACAGGTGGTGTTCCCCAGGGCTCAAAATTGGGGCTAGTTTTGTTTAATATCTTTATCAGTGATCTGGATGAGGGGTTCAAGGGCACCCTCAGTAAGTTGTGCAGATAACACCAAATTGGGTCAAAGTGTTGGTCTGGTTGAGAGTAGAAAGGCCATAAACTCTCCTTCTGTTCGTGAGTTCCAGACAGAACTCTCCATTCAGCCCAGATGGTCTCTTCCCCACTGGCTCATCTTTTGGGACATGGGGATGGCCTGCTCCTGCACATTTAAGATTTCCTTCTTGAAGAGTGACCAGCCTTCTTGGACTCCTTTGCCCTTCAGGATGGCTTCCCAAGGGATTCTGTCAATCAGTCTCCTGAACAGGTCAGAGTCTGCCCTCCAGAAGTCCAAGGTGGCAGTTCTGCTGAGCTTACTTCTCAAAGAATTAAAAACTCATTTTGAGCTTGCTATGCCCAAGATGGCTCCCAGCTGTTGCATCCCCAAAAGTGCTTCTCTGTCCACAAGCACCAGGCCCAGGATGGTACTGTCACCAGTTGGCTCCATCACCAGCTGTGTCAAGAAGTTACTGTATTGTATTTCCAGCAAATCTGAATCTTTTACAGTTCTGATTAGGGCCCTGATATCTCTTCTGATTGACCTTAGACTTCTTGTTGCAATGATATTAACATCCAAATGAACGAGCGGGAGTGGGTGATAATCCAAAGTCTGCCCTAAACTTGTCAGTTTTGTGGTGACTTCCCTGATCTGGACCCGGTCTGGTCTGCCTGTTCCTGCCTTCTGCTCAGGAGGGAGTCACTGGTGGCCATAGGTCATCCTTGTTTCTTTTCAGTGCTGGTTGTAATGCAGGTCTTAATGTAAGGGTTTGGTTGATCTGACCTTGGTGAGAGGACTTGCATGGATTCCTCTTCCTCATCTCATCATGACCTTCGGCCACCATATTCAGAACCTCATACCTATTCTGTAAAGGTAGCTCAGAGGGGAAGGCTCTTCTTCTAGCTCTGTGCATTAATTTGCTTCCACTCCTCTCTCGTATCACTGCCTTCATCCTGGCACAAAACAGATACGGGCCATGCTGAGTTGTCATGTGTGTACCAGAGAATGTAAGGCACAGATCCATTGGTTTATCTCTTTCCCAAACTCTCAGATGCTCCCCAGTCTGCCCAGCTCCTTCTGGGTAGCTGGATTTTTATGTGCACACACATGTATGTTTCAGAAGATGAACAAAAAGTCTATGCACATTTACTTTTATCACTTTTACTCCATATGGTAAAGAGCAAACTTTCTTGGCTGACACTACAGTAATCCTTTTAGCTTGGCATGGTTTTATCTTTCCTTCATTGTCTTCTATTCCCAACTGCTGTCATGAGTCCTTGAAGTTGTATTTTTCTTGCTGAGTTCCCAATAAGGATGTAGAAGGGTTATCCATCAATAAGAGGCTTGAAGTGTGTTGACCCTGACCAGCAGCTAAGCCTCTACCTAGTTGCTCTCTCATTCCACCACAGCAGGACTGGGACAGAAGCAGAAGAGCAAAAGCAAGAAAACCTAATAGGTCTATATAAAGACAGTTTAGTAAGTGAAGGGAAAAAAAGTAGAAGTTCCAAGTGACACAAAGGCAATCATTCACCACCTCCCACCAGCAGACTGTTGCCCAGTCAATCTACGAGCAATGACAACCTTTAAAATAAAGTCCTTCCCCAGTTTTCTTGC
The DNA here is from genome assembly GCA_024611175.1 of Megaceryle torquata. NCBI lineage: Eukaryota > Metazoa > Chordata > Aves > Coraciiformes > Cerylidae > Megaceryle > Megaceryle torquata. The sequence continues at coordinate 10,872 of JANIJG010156058.1, forward strand.
TGAGCATGACATTATAGGGTACGTAATATTCCTTTGGCCAGTTCAGGCCAGCTGTCCTGGCTGTATCACCTTCCACCCTCCTCCCCATCCTCAGCCTTCTCACTATGGGGGGCACTCTGAGAAACAGAGAGCCTACATGCTGTGCAAACACTGTTTAGCAGCAGTAGAAACACCTGTGTGTTATCACCACTGTTTTGGACACAAATCCAAAAGATTTTTTTACTAGAAGAAAATTAACCATCCCAGTCAGACCCAGAACAAAGCTGAAATTAATAAGGAGGATACTTTATATTGCTCATAACAAGGATGTAAGGTATTATTACATGTACTGTTTGTCAAATTACAGTTAGATACTAGTCAATCTTTCCACAAGGAAAAGGAAAGGGACAAAGAGAAGATGCATTGTCTAGAGTCATATGCCTTAAATGCAAGGTTTCCTTTCTTCTATTTTTTTTGTTTTTCATTTATAGTTTCCCATTGGGCAATTGAGCATCACTCTTTAGCTGACTCTGGATTAGTGCTTTCTGGAATAGCACGAGTTCTAACATACACTCTGAAAAATGCATGTTTCTTGTGTGCAGCCTGAGCTTTATAAGCCTTCTGGATTCACACAGAATTGCATTTCAAGCAGGAAGATGGTCAGCATCGCAGTGATGAGCTCTGGCTCCATTGGGAGCCTGATATTACACATTTTTTTCCTCTTCTGGTCTTGTCTTTCTCTGCAATCTGCTATAATTTTTTAATCTGTTGGTTAAATTTTATTATTAAGTGAAAAAACTCTGTGTTTAAGCTGATACCTACTTTTATGAGGATATGTGGTGAGGTAGGAGAGGGATCCCCTATTAGCACCATGAGGCAGAGATTGCAGAGAGAGATAATTTTTATAGATGACAATGGATTTAAGTAGGGCAGAGATGTTACAAATAATTTAAACACAGAAAAAGGTTCAATAGCTGTTTACTTCCCAGGGAATTCAGGCAAGAGATGCAGGACCAAAAGAACCAGACTGACATGATTCAGTCATCGTAGCAATATATTTATTTTAAGAGAGAAGTATGCTGCCATTTAAGTTTCTATTAGAAACATCCATTTTTATTGGATAAAACAAGTTTTCATTCTCTGCCAAAAAGCTTATAAATTCTTCTTTATAAAAATCAGAATTTTCTGTAGAAATGTGAGATAATTTATTGAAAAGCAATTGCTTGATGACAAGACAGCTATTTTGACTGAATAACTATTTGAAAAAATAAGGGCAAGTCCCTCATTGCCTTCGAGTTTGAATGTAAAATGATAAAAAAATGAATGTTAGGAAATCCAGAAAAAGAAAAAGAGGTAGAAGAAGATGATGATGGAATCTGAATGCAGGTAGGAGGTTCATGCCAGACTGACAAGGAAGAGCTTTCCTTCTCTGTTTTGGCTAATTGTGACCTATTTTTCACTTTTAAACTAGAAAATCTGGTCAATATTTTCCTTATTAAATAGTATGACATAATATTTCAGCTGAAATGGAAAGAAAACCTGTCAAACTGCAATGGGAATATTATCCCTGTTTACAACTCCTGCTGGTTGCCTGCATTTATAGGAGAAACTTCAACCACTTAGGTAGGTTGCACAGTGTGATTGCGATGACATTGGGAAATGCCTGAGCAATTTATATGGAGAACACAAGCTACCAAAATGTCTTTGGGCATAGACAATGAAAGCAGGCTTTGTCTAATGAGATAAAAGTAGTGCTGCTGAACAAATTCTTCTAGAGATAGAAGCCCATTTGAGGAGCATTTTTATGGCCAGATTTGTTTGTTTGATTGTTTAGTCAGAAATAGTTAATTTGTCCCTTACAGGTTTATAGGTATATAGCATAAAACACCTATAAACATGAACATCTTTCAACCTGGAATGCTTCCCTGGGTGAAGTGAGAATATGTGTTTTCATAGTTGTGTCTGTATTCCCATTTGATGCCCATGTAAAGTTGTTCAAATTTCAAAGCAAATTATATTTGCAATGCCTTCTGTTTTCCATAGGAATTGTCAGGCTGACAGGCCTGTCCTTCTCCAGATCCTCCTTCTGCCCTTCTTATAGATGGGCATCACATTGTCAAACCTCCAGTCACCTGGGGCCTCCCCTGTTAACCAGGACTGTTGATAAATGATGGAGAGAGGCTTGGTGAGCTCCTGCACCAGCTCCATCAGCACTCTTGGGTGGATCCCATCCAGCCCATAGACTTGTGAGTGTCCAGTTGGTGCAGCAGGTAACTTACTGCTTCCTCTTGGATTATGGGGGTTTCTTCTGCCCTCCATCCCTGTCTTCCAGCTCAGGGGGCCGAATAGGCTGAGGGCAACTGGTCTGACTGTTAAAGACTGAGGCAAAGAAAGCATTCAGTACCTCAGCCCTTTCCTCACCCTTGCTGGCCGTGTTCCCCCCCACATCCAGTAATGGGTGGAGATTCTCCTTGGCTCTCTTTTTGTCATTATTGTATTTGTAAAAACCTTTTTTATTATGCCTTACAGCAGTGGCCACATGGAGTTCTAGATGGACTTTTGCCAGGCCAGTCTCTTCCCCACCAGTTCATCTTACAGTACATGGGGACAGCTACTCCTGTGCCTCTAAGGCTGCCTTCTTGAATGTCCAGCCTTCCTGGGACCCTTTTCCCTTCAGGACCTTCTCCCAGGGGACTCTTGCAACCAGTGGCCTGAACAGGACAAAGGCAGCCCTCCCAAAGTCCATGGTAGTGGTTCTGCTGAAAGAATTGTGAACTCTATCATTTCATGGTCACTAAGCTCAAGATGGCCTCCAACCACCCCATCGCTTACCAGTCCTTCTCTGTTTGTAAACAGCAGGTCTAGCAAGGCACCTCCCCTGGCAGGTTCACTCACCATCTGTGTCAGGAAGTTCTCTTCCAGGCACTGCAGGAACCTCCTGGACTGTTTCCTCTCTGCTGT
>JANIJG010157067.1:0-13738 GCA_024611175.1 Megaceryle torquata
GTTTGTTTTTTGTTTTGGTGTGGTTTTGTTTTTTTTGTTTTGTTTTGGTTTTTTTGTTTTTTTTTTTTTTTTTTTTTTTTGTTTTTTTTTTTTGTTTTTTTTTTTTTTTAGAGGAGTGAGAAATAAGCTGTGCTTACAGCAGCGTGAGTCAGGCTGGCATTGCAAACAAAACAGAGTTTGCAGGGTTCCTTGCCTATCAGACACCAGAATCTGTCCCAGAGCTGGGCCCGTTTCCTGTTCTTACAAGTCTTTGAAGTCAGATCTTTGTCTTTGTCCTGCTGCAGACTTCTGCTGGAGTCCCACAAATGTTGGGAACTTGTAATAGAGAAATGAAGCAACTGTGAAAACAGCAGAGCTTTTCTTTAGAGGAGTTATGTAGAGAGTTCTGGTGTAACCATGTCTGTGAATATATTGCTTGAGAATGTTAGGATAAATAATTGCAATCAATAATTTCCATGCAGTAATTTTTGGCTTGTGATCTCGTTTATTTCATAATGTCATCCTTTCAGGAATGATGTCACATCAGACATCCTTCTGGATTTTCTTGTGGGGTGTATTAAGGTTTTTTCTTCCCCAAAAGACTTTTTGCTTGTGACAGACACTCGGAGAAGCATAGGATCTGCTGGTGGGCTGCCCTGTACTGAGTCAGGACTCTGACCAAGGAGCAATGCAACAGGACCTCACTGGAGCTGTTTAGAAGCTGTCAATTCATACCTGACCAGGGCCAGCCTGCTGTGTGCTCTGAACACAACCGAAGCAGCTCTAGCTGCTGCTCCCTAGCAGGAATTCAGAATGTTACTGATGTAAGATGATCCCTGTGACCACATTCACTTCTGGGACGACTTTCTCTTGCAAGTTCTTGCTCTAACATTTTTATTCCTGTTGGAAAAGGGCTACTGGAATCTGGGCTTATTTCTTTTCAGACCAGCTTGTCCAGAAGAAAGCGCCTTAACTTTAAACTTAAATGTTTGTGTGAACAAATAGGTCCCTAACAGCTTTTAACTGTTGTGTTCAGAGCCTGAAAACTGCTATTGGCTCTTCCAGGTTCAAACTGCAGTAAACAACCCAGCAGGCTGCCTTGCTCCCTGACCTGCTGCTGTGCTGAAACACAGAGGAGGTGGTTTCTGTTTCAGTCTGATCTGCTGTGTGTTGGGTGGGATGTCAAGGGCTACCACCACTTTGCTGAGAACAGTGATAGTTTTGTTGATGATTGCCTGTTCAGTGTCACTTCACAGTAAACCTGTGTTTCTGGATAAGACCTACTGTTCTGTATTTGTCATTTATCCATGTTTAAGGAAAAAAAAATACCAAAATGGTTTGAAATGCTCAGATTCTTACAGACAAGTTCTCCATCCTCAAAGTCAGTACAGAGACCTTCTTTTCTTACCCCAAGGCTTTCCTCCTGCCGTGATGGGTAGTGTGACATTTGTCTAAGGGTGTGTGGTACCCCTTCTTTGCAGCCTTGCCCCTCTTTTGGTGGGACAACTTTCCCAGCTACACAAATAAGTTGCATCTGTTTCCAGAGTGGGCCCCAGCCCTTGGAGGGACTATATAGTCATCACTGGGGAAATCTTTGTGATTTTCCTCTTTTGGAGTATAGTAGTTGTCTCTGTGGGGTAGGGAGAGATGCGTAAATGGTGGGGGAGTAGGGACAGAGCCTGTGCGCCATCAATTTTGAAAGGCTAAAATGCAACGAATCCTTTGCAGGACACTGCTGGATGGTAGCTTAATTTGCTTTTGGCGGGATACAGATAAAGGAATTTGTATTACACCGTATTTTCCCATACCAGTACTATTAGTTGGCTTTGATTATGTCAACTATGTTGTCTGCGCTGGGCTTGGCTAATGCCTTAGCTCATATTTCCTTTCTTACCTATGGCTGATTTCTCCAGGTGAACTTATCTGTCCCCACATACAGGGCACAGTTAATTTGACTACCATAACAGTTGATGGAACATCACTCTTTTTTCACCCTTTGGAGTGGATTTGCCCTAGAGAGGGCCCTCTTCATTGGCCAATAAGTGTGGATGGGTAATGTCAAACCCTTTAGGAGCCCCTTGAAGAGGAAATTATTCCTTCCCTGGTACCAGTGGGGGTGAGAGGGAGCTGTGTGACTCACTAGGTGACTTCCAGAGGCTGAAATTAATTCCCAATATGAAATCTTCCATCTTGCCTGGAAACCTTTGGTTCTCATGGTATGTTTTGCCTGCAAAGGGCTCAATGCCTCTTATCAGTTTGAATGTAGTTTACTCCACAAATCAGCACCTGCTCGACAAAGTCCCAGAATGAGCCCCTGTATGTGTTTTATTTTTGGGTGCAGAATAAGGGAGCTATTCAATTTGAGCTGATTTGCAAGGATAAACTGAAGTGGGAGAACAACAGTGACTCAGCTCAGCACTCCTCAGATGAATTCAGCACTAACCTCTAATAATGATTTAGCACAACCATTGAAAACACGGTAAATCAGAGGTTGGAGAAAATTTAGATGTGCTCATTGACTTCATTTCCAGGCATGAAGTGTCACTTATGCTCAGTGGCAGGACATAACTGTGGTAGCTGGTGTATTGGCAAATTGAATGCACAAGGATTTATGAGCTGGTGCATGTTTTTTCTTCTTAAGAACAACCCCATATAAGATATGGCAGATCTGGTTCCACTTTTCCATCTCAGTGATACGCCACTGCTGGGAACCATATCCTCACAGAATAGTTGAGATTGGAAGGAACCTCCAGAGGTCATCTGGTCCAGCCCACCTGCTCAAGCCAGATCAGCCACAGCCTAGGACCATGTCCAGATGGCTTTTGAATATCTCCAAGGAGGGGGACTCTACAACCTGTTCCAGTGCTTAGTCACCCTTACAGTTAAAAAGTGTTTCCCAATATTCAGAGGGAACCTTCCGTGTTTTGATTTGTATCTATTGTCCTCCTGACAACGTGTTGTCCAATGCAGTCCAGGATACCATTAGCTATCTTTGCTGCAATGGCACATTGCTGGCTCAGTTTCAATTTGATGTCCACCAGGACCCCCAGGTCTTTCTGCAAAGTTACTTTAGGTTAGCCCCCAGCATGTCTTCTAGGAGACAGTGTCAAGAGTCTTACTGAAGTCCAGGTAGACAATATCCGCTGCTTTCCCCTCGTCTACTAGGTCTGTCATTTCATCATAGAAGTTCATCTTGTTGGACAAGCATGACTTCACTTTGGTGAAGATGTGCTGTCTACTCCTGGAGATTTTATTGTCCTTACATGCTTGGAAATGGTTTCCAGGATTAGCTGCTCTATCACCTATTCCAGGGATCTCCATCTCTGGAGGTGTTTAAGGAAAGACTGGATGTGGCACTTAGTGCCATGATTTAGGTGATGTAGTGGTGATAGGTCATAGGCTGGACTTGTTGATCTCAGAGGTCTTTTCCAGACTCAATAATTCTGTGATTCTGTAGAGGAGGAGAGCTGGCAAGGTGTCTGTGCAAGCTAGAGAAGAGCAGGGGCTTGCATCCACTAAGGCATGGATACACAGCCAGGTCCTCAAGAGCCTGAAGGTTCCTTCCCTAGGAGAAGCTAGTCAGTGTTCCTCTTGGGTTAACAGATTTACAGATACCCACTGTATTTTAAATCCACAGTGGGTTGCAGCATTCTAGACAGCAGCACACTGCAGTGTGAGTTCCTCTAGCAAGTCACGAGGAGGGTGATATTTTATTTTCTAAATTTCAAAGGGGGCTTGTGCACTTAAATATTCAAAATTAATAATTCTGGCTGCTTTAAAGCAATTATTTTCTTTCAGCAAGCAGTCTTCAAAGAAAATGTTATTGTAGACAGGCCATTAGGGAAACAGATGAAATGCTCTGGGGCTCAGATACTCATGAAGGGACCAGTCCTTCAGTTGCTGGTCCCTGCTTCCCTCCCCATGTAGCCTCTTCCACAGGGAAAACCAGCTTTCCTATGAAATTAGCTGTGAGGTGTCAGGAAATAGTATATAAACCTTTCTGGGGATGTGAAATGGATGGAATACCTCAGAGGCTCTCCTTGAAGCAGGGCTCCAAGTCTTGTTGATACAAATGCACCTGGGTACCATTATATCCAGACTGAACTGAGCAGTTTGAGCTGCTCAGTAGTTCTCTTCTTGCAGATTTCTAACAGTAGCTGATAAAAAGGGGTGCCCAGTGTGGTCAAAGTGATGAGGTCCTAAAGGCTAATTCCAAGTTGCCTTAGTGTCTCTGAAAGCACTGCTCCAAAGGTTATATGTATGCTGTTAGGTGTGAGGTGTGCTCTGTTGATGTACGGATACCACAGCCAGAGCATCTGCTCCTTTGGGGAAGAAATGCCAAGTGAAGAGTTGCCTCTCAGCTTTGCTCTCTCTAGTTGCTCTTCCCCAGACCAAACTTAGGCCTTACCTTAAAAAGGAGCAGCATGTAGCCTTCTGAATCTGCCTACAAGTACAATAAGCAGACAGGCTGTGGGATGGAGATGCTTATGCTAGGGGAGCTTGTGCCTGCTGGCTCCTGGGAGGTGGATTCTCTGTCCATGCCTCAGAACAGATGCTTGTGGCATTAGGCAGCTGACTGGGTTTGAAAAAAAAAAAAATCAAAACAACACTGTTTAAAGCTTTGATGTGCCTTGACTTTCCTTGCACCAAGCTTTGTACAGCTGGTTTGCTGCAGGGACCAGCTCTGATCCACCGCAGACTTTCAGGATTCAGCTTCTTTAGATCCTGGCTGTGCTGACAAATCTGACTGTATTTGGCCCGTCTGGGCTGACGTGATCTATTAGAGTCAGGGTCACCGCTCTTGTGATGCCTCCAGCCTGTGTGTTGGGGCAATGGCAGCTGTGCCTGAGCACTGATCTGGTGGCTCAGGTGGCAGACACAGCTCTCCAGATAGGGGGTCAGAGTCAGAATCATCAGACATTGTGTGTTAGCATGAATTATATTCCCTGAGTCCATCTGTTTTGTGTAGACATATTGTCTTGGAAAAAATGAGTTTGCTTTTAATTTTACGTGAGATTCACCCAGCAGGGCTGGTTGCCCACATCATGCAGAGTAGCAGTGCTGCCTCTGCCAAAATAATGCTCAAGGAGACAGAGAACCTCAACATGATACTCAGATTGTTGGTGGCACAGGGTATGGTGCATTTGGAGGTGGTTTGCATGCTGTTAACAGCCACAGAGTCCAGAAGGACACTGTCCAGTCCCTCCAACCCTGACACAACTTGAGGCCATTTCCTAATGTCCTATCACTTATTCCTTCAGAGAAGACACCAATGTCCACTTGGCTCGAGTCTCCCTTCAGGGAGTTATCAAGAGTGAGAAGGTCTCCCCTGAGACTCCCTTTCTCCAGGCTGAACAAACCCAAGTCTCTCAGCTGCTCCTCACAAGGCTTGTGCTCTAGACCCTTCACCAGCTCTGTTGCCCTTCTCTGGACATGCTCCAGCCCCTCAATGTCCTCCTGGGAGCGATGAGCCCAAAACTGAACATAGTATTTGAGGTGCAGCCTCACCAGTGCTGAGTACATGGGGAGGATCCCTGCCCCGGTCCTGCTTGCCACCCTTTTTCTAAGCTTCTGGGAACTTCATTTGAAGCCGGAAGCAGAGGAAAGTTGAGTTTGTTAGGTCACAGACTCTGAGATGCAGTAGATAGCTTTGCCACAGAGTACTTGTTGGTGGATGGAAGGTGCTGAGGTAGTAACCAGCCCATCAGGACCTTCAGGAGAGTAAACTAAGATGCTTTACAACAGGCGTGAAAGAGTCTTCACAGCAAGGGCAACCCACCTGAGTGCTTCACTTACTGACCTCATGAGGTCAGTAATGCCTCTGGCTTGCAAAACCCTCTTGAACACAGGTAGGAGCATCCATTATGGGGGGGTTTAATCTCCGTGCAGCTCAAATCCTCTCTGGGAGCAGGAGATGTCAGTCATAGTTTGGCAGCTAATAGCCTGGCTTTGTTAATGTGACACAGCACAGCGGAAACACTACATTCAGATTCTGGCTCAAGTACATGACACACGTTTGGAAAATAAATTGTGAGTTATGACAAAGCCTGTACAGCCTGCACAGTTTGGCTGCCTGCGTACGTACTCATCTCCTAGGGTTCCTTTATACCTTCTCAATGTTTTATTTCACACTCCACATTCACTTGCTGAGCCTGTCAACCTGGAAATTAGACTCTGAGGTGGATTAGCCAGCCAGAGTCAATTGATGCCATTCCCAGACCATTTCAAACAGTCTTCTGGTCACCATACACTTTTACTACATCCCTTGTAAACTAGTTCTGAGCTTGCATCAGTCTGTGTGGAAGGGATGTCTCATCTGCTATACATAGGATATCTTCATTGGGATTGGAGTTAAGTGAGCCTTCAACACAAGAAGAACATGTATTTGTTGGAGTGGATCCAGATGATCCAAGGGCTGGAACACCTCTGCTATGAGGACAGGCTGAGAGAGCTGGGGTTGTTCAGCCTGGAGAAGAGAAGGCTCCAGGGTGACTTTCTTGTGGCCTTCCAGTATCTGAAGGGGCCTACAAGAAAGCTGAGGAGGGACAATTTACAAGGGCTTGTAGTGACAGGACAAGGGTTAATGGTTTCAAACTGGGAGAGGGGAGGTTTAGATTAGTAATTACAAGTTCTTCACTGTAAGGGTGGTGAGACGGTGTCACAGGATGCCCATGGAAGTTGTGGATGCTCCAACCCTGGATGTGTCCAAGACCAGGTAGGATGAGGCTTTGAGCAACCTCATCTAGGAGGAGGTGTCCCTGCCCATGGCAGGGATGTTGAAACAAGATGATCTTTAAGCTTCTTTCCAACCCAAAACATTCTATGATTTGATGAGTGAACCTATCTTCATGCACCTGACATTACTGTGACCAACATGAAGGCCAAGTTCCTGGGCTCCTTTGTGTCTCTCACTTCTGCCTCATTCTGTGCCACATTCTTGTTCTGGCAAGCTGTCTGTCTTGTTATCTAGTCTGAAATTCTCATGGGCCAGATTCTCCTAACAGAGACCAGAAATCTGGTCACCGCTTACGGGCAGAAGAGTGGAATTAAGAAGCAGTTGTTTGATAAGCCTGCTCCCTGTAATGAGAAGACATCCTGGTGTGATGTGAAAGGTGCCTTTGAAGCCTTGAGAAATTTTGGAGAGAGAAAAAATAAAGGGGAAAAAAATCTAATCCTAAATGTAATTGGCATTAAGAACTTGCCTTTTGCATATTGAGTTTCTGCGCCAGCATGGTAGCTGTACTGTGGTTGCTGCAGGAACAGGTAAGAAATCCTTTGTGTTCAGATTGCCATCGCCTATGGGCACGTGTTGGTTCCCTCTAATTATACAGCTCAGTAGTTTTCCTTAGGGATTGATCCCATTTCAACACAAAGGCACTCAAAGTGTGTTTATGACAATTTGCCTGTAAAGCGGCAGTCTCCTTTAACAGCAGAAGCACCCTCAATTGAACTAAATTCCTGCACATCCTAGGGTCTCAGTGCACCCTTGGAGGGGACAGTCACAGCTCCTTGAAAGCACAGAGGCATCTCTTTGCTAAAGAAAACCTGGCTGTTAGATTCTATGGGAAGTCAAACCTACAGCCATAGCTTTTTGTAATCTCTCCAATACTCTTCTTGCCCAAGGTCCAGGTTTGGCCAGCAGCCTTTTGCCTGTTGACTACTCAAGCTGATATCCTCAAGACTGAGCCCAAGAACTTTTCCTTTTGAAATCTGCCCCATTTTTGGTTCTTTGTCAGTGTTTTGAGTTTCAGGTAAGTTAAATGGGTATAATAGCCCATATACTCAGCTGCAACAAAAGAAGCATGGCTATCAGGTTGAGGAAGGTTTTTCCCCTCTACTCCACTCTTGTGAGTCCCAGCCTGAAGTACTGCTTCCATCTCTGGAGCCCTCAACACAGGAAGGACTGTTGGAGTGGGGCCAGAGGAGGGTCATGAAGACGATCTGAGGGCTGGAACCCCTCTGCTATGAGGACAGGCTGAGAGAGTTGGAACAAAGACGACCGTGGGGAGACCTTATTGCAGCCTTTCAGTACCTGAGGGGGGCCTACAAGAAAGCTGGGGAGGGACTTTTTACAAGGACTTGTAGTGATAGGACAAGGGGTAATGACATCAAACTAGAAGAGGGGAGGTTTAGATTAGAAATGAGGAAGAAGTTCTTCATTGTAAGGGTGGTCTAAGGAGCTGTCCTGACCCTTAACCATGACACAGTGTCACAGATTGCCCATGGAAGCTATGGATGCTTCCCTGGAAGTGTTCAAGACCAGGTTGGATGGCACTTTGAGCAACCTGGTGTTGTCTGAGATGTCCCTAGATTATGTCCTTCCAACCCAAACCATTCTATGATTCTATACAGGTACCATTTCATAAGTTTCTTGCTGTGCTTTGTAGAGAGGCATGAATAAGAAGCATACAGTGTGAGTTCACCAGAGTTCACAAACCATTTGCCATTCTCCAGTCATCACTGGAGTTAACACCAATTCATAATCCTAAACCAGAGGCCAGGTTTTAAAAGCTTATGTGTGTAAAAAATAGTACTCATCTTTGATCATCATATCCCCAATCTGACAGATGAACTGTTTATCCAGTGGAAAATAAAAGTTGTCATTTTTTTATAGCCAGGTGAAGCAAATGCGGACTCTGACTATAGGCAGGGTGGCCTTAAGGTGTCAGAAGTTTTATTTCGGTGTTGTAAGTCAGGAGGAGTTATGGAGATGAAAGGTTGTTAAGACTTTGCTGTAGAAGCAGAATGCATGGGGGGAGATGAACATCTACAAATTATAGTGATCTAATGTCTCAAAGCTGGCACTGCCATGATTCATGTGCAGGGATTCTATTGCAAATTGCTCTGATTTTCCTGCAAGGCTTTTACCAGTATGTTCTTCTTGACTCTTGCTGTGACATTTCCAGCTCCTGAAATGCTTCAGAAATTAATTTTCAGTGATTTGACACCCTTACCTGGAGATGGGTGCACTGAGCCAGGATGTCTTATTTAATATGACCACACTAACAACCTGTTAACAGTGGAAGTGTTAAAGTTGTGGGGTTTTTTTCAGGGGTAATTGGTTTTCCAGGTAGAAAAGCACTCATCCAGCAAAAATTTGGCTCTTCCAGTAAACCGTCTTGGCATGAGTTTAGGTAGGAGGTATGAGCCCTTCTTATTGTAGAACTCTCTTTTTTTTCTGGATTTTGTTTTGAATGATGAACCTTATGCTATGATACTGCAAGTGTTAGCATCTATACAGCTCCACTGTAAAACTGGGATTGTACGCGTGCTTTGGTGTTTCATTGAGGACTAGGACATGTGTCAAGGTAGAGCTGAGTAGGTTTAGACAGATTTGAATCTTGGCCTCTGAAAGACAAAGGGCACTAATGTTCTTCACTGTGATGATGGTGAGACACTGGCACAGGTTGCCCAGGAAAGTTGTGGATGTTCCATCCTTGGATGTGTTCAAGACCAGGTTGGATGGCACCTTGAGCAACCTGGTTTAGTGGGAGGTGTCCCTGCCTATGGCAGGGGAGCTAGAACTAGATAATCTTTAAGGTTTCTTCCAGCCCAAACCATTATGTAATTCTATGTCTGGGTGGTTCTTGAGAGAAAAGGTAGATGAATGCAAGTGGCAAAGCTGATACAGAAAACTGGGGAGAAAGATTTGAAGACCTGTGTGTGTACAATTCCTGATGCTGCTGGTAGAAAGGAGAGCTGGGCACAGCGTCTTCTGCCCAGGGAGGACCTACACCAGTATCCCTCACTACCACCATCACTTGGCCAAGGAGGTGATGGGCCTGCAGCTCTTGCCTAGGTTTGAGGTTGCCCTGGATGCTTTGTGTGTGTGCTAGGCTTAAAAGAGAGGTTATGGATGGTCAGTTTGCTGGTTCTTCTCTTGCCCCAATACCTCAAGAAGGTCAATGTCTAGAGATTTCTACTCCTTTGTGCAGTCTAGTATGTCTTTTTGAGGACTACAATGGTGTTTTGAGACTCTGTGTGTTTAAGACTATTGGCCTCAAACCCTTCTGAGATCTGAAAACATCACCGTTTTCATCAGAAAAACAGATGGAGATGATTTGAGCAAAAGATCCTTATACTGTTCTGCTGTGTGGCAGCACCTTTCTGACTTCACCGGAGTGTCCTGAGTAGGAACATCTACAGACACTAATATATGAAGCAGCTGAGGGACCTGAGGTTGTTCAGCCTGGAGCAAAGGAGGCTCAGGGGAGACCTTCTCACTCTCAACAACTCCCTGAAAGGAGCTTGGAGCCAGGTCAAGAGGAAATGGCACAAGCGAAGGTTTAGGCTGGACACGAGGAATAAATTCTTCACTGAAAGGGTTGCGAAGGTCTGGCCCAGGCTGCCTAGTGAAGCAGTGGAGTCTCCATCCCTAGAGGGATTTAAAAGACATGTAGATGAGGTGTTAAGGGACATGGTTTAGTGGTGACCTGGGTTAACAGTTGGACTTGATGCTCGTAACGGTCTCTTCCAACCGAAACGACTGTATGATCTGTCCTAGGAGGAGCTGAAAAAGCATCTGTCTGCTGGTAGCTCTTATGCTGTCAGCAAGCAGAGGGCTGTCCCCGTGTATCAGACTTTAGCTAATCACCCAGCCTTGCTGCATTGGGTGAAGGGCCCATGCGTGACTCTCTTCAGATGCTCCTAGTGTATTACCCTGTATCACTCTGTGCCAGCCTTGGCTCCGATAGACCCAAACCTAGAGCACTGTGCCTTCATGAGGTCCCTGGGATACCAATGCCCTGCTCTACAGCATCTCCTCTTGTCCTTCTCTTTAAAGTAACCCCACTCACCCATCCGTTGCTGCTGACTGACTCTCCATGGGACTAAAAACAGTCTGACTCTGCCTCTGGGGTATCCCTTGGCCCAGCACAAATCCCTCTTCACTCCTTCTGTGAAAGCATCCATCAACAGCAAGGATCTTGGCGGGCTCTTGTCACTGCCTGCTCCAGTGCTGCTGCCCAGCATGAAGCATTGAGGGACCTCTATTGCATTTCTGCTCCAGCGGCTTCAAACAAAAAGAGATTTGTGCTTGTGTCTTGTGTCTTAATTTTAATGAAGGCAAGTTTCTGCCTGTGCTGCAGTCAGGAGTTTAGGAGAGAGTGAGCACAATAAGAGGAAATGGGCCAGATCCTCCCTCCCAGGTCACATTTAAGTGCAATAAATAAACAAAGGCTGTTAAATGCTTAACTTGCCACAGAGCATCTTGCCAGCTTGACTCTGGAGGAAGCCTTCCCTCCTGGAGGTCTGGGGAGCCAGCTGAGGGGATGGGAAAGTTTCACAGCAGTGCTCACATGCCTGAAATGATAACAGCTGTGTCACTGCTGTGCTGTCTTGCTAATGCGACAAAGGCATGCTTCCCCCAGACAGGTCTTTTTTTTTTTTCCATGCCATAGATCAATAATGCTGTATAACATTGGAGCCCTCAACACAAGAAGGACGTGGATTTGTTGGAGCCAGTTCAGAGGAGGGCCATGAAGATGATCCGAGGGCTGGAAGAACAGGCTTGAGAGAGCTGGGATTGTTCAACCTGGAGAAGAGAAGGCTTCAGGGAAACCTTATTGTGGCCTTACAGTAATCTGAAGGGCGGCTACGAGAAAGCTGGGGAGGGACTTTTGGCAAGCTATAAGACAAGGGGTAATGACATCAAACTGGAAGAGGGGAGGATTAGATTAGAAATGAGGAATAAGTTCTTCACTGTAAGAGTGGTGAGACACTGGCACAGGTTGCCCAGGGAAGCTGTGGATGCTCTATCCCTGGATGTGTTCAAGACCAGATTGGATGGGGCCATGAGCAACCTGGTCTAGTAGGAGGTGTCCCTGCCTATGGCGAGGGGGTTGGAACGAGATGATCTTTAAAGTCCCTTCCAAACCAAACTGGTCTATGATTAATGACAAGGTCTAACTGGGGGAGGGCTTATGGCCTTGCTGGGATGATACATGGTTTAATCAACACCATTCTTACTGAGAGTGACCCTGGTAATCAAACTCCTACCTGAGCACCAGTAAATGTTTCCAGGAAGTTGGAGCAAAACCCGAAGTGACTCAAGCATTTTGTGACTTACAAGTCACTTGAGGCATACTGAGACAACAAATACCTCAGGTGAACTGGAACAGGGTCCTATTTTTCACTAAAATACATGGTTGCTTTTGTGAGACTCTGTCTGCCTTAAACCCCATTCAATGAAGCTGTTTTTTAAAACCAGATAGAGTTGCAATACAGGCTGCCTTTTGGGAGGCTTTGAGGTAGAGTAGCCTTTCCATGTGAATCTGCTTTCTAAACATCTGAAAGCAGTGGACCCCAGATCATGTTTTTTCCTTTTCCTTCTGAATTTTGATCTCTTACTGGTGCTTCAGTAAGATTAGCTAGTTTGCTACTAGTTGCTTACTGGTGTAAGCTTCTCAAGTAAGATGAAATGTAAGATGGGCTGATGTTACAGCAGATGACTTAATTTTTTAAGTATTTCAAGTATTTTCAAGTATTGATCTGTAAGGAAGTGCTGCTCACTGTTACATTCTGTATTCGTGAGTTCTGGCATGAACGAGGATGATGGAACTGGGCAGCAGAGGGGTAAAGGTCAGGAATAGAGTAGTGGAGGAATTAAGATGTTTATGGACTTCAGCAGGATCAGCAATGGGCAAGTAATGTTGAATAAACAGTTCTGCAGGTGAAATACTTTGTGGCTGGAGTCATGGCCTGGCTGGAAGCTTTCAGTCAGCACTTGGTGTGCTGACAAAAAAACATTTGGTGTGCTGAAAAAACTAAAAATACTTTGGAGGACAGCTAAGGATGATGCTACAAATCACTTCTCACAAGAAAGAGAAGAAAACTCATCCATCACAGTGATGGCATCATGGAGAAGCTTATGGACACCAAGAGCAACCTTCAGGTCTGCTTCTGGCCCAAACAGGTGCTTTGAAAATATGTCATTTTGGGGGACCAGTAAAACTGTCAAATCATGTCTCCTTAAGAAGATCTATTTTCTGAGAAGCTTGAGTGGCCACTACATCTTCAAGCAGGAGAAGCTAAAAGGTAATAAAGCATTTAGCTTGTCCTGCCATCCTGGTAAAAGGTGAAGGGTGCTTCATAATGAAAGTTAAAGCCTTGTGGTCCTGTATTTTGACTTGGCATCTGTTGGTGCTTTCTTTGTGCTGCCAGAGGCTTGCTTAATCCCATTTCTTTCTCCTGTGCAGCCTGTCTGGTAATTGTGTGGCTGCTCTGCTTCTTTCAGATGGATGGATACCTGTCAGCAGCAGTGCATAATCCTTCCCCAACACCAAGCACATGTTTCCAGGCCATCCCCATCGACACTGAGGAATTGCTGTGTGAAGAGGAGACACGTGGCTCCTGCTTGAGAAAAGCAGAAAATGCATTTGCATCCTGGAGGTGTTATTGGAATCTGCAAGGGCTGTCTGACCTGCTGCAGGTTTGCTTGTTTTGGGGATACAGGCTGAAATCCAGGATTGTTCTGAGAAACCACATGTGGGCTTCTCAGCCTCCATGTCTTCCTGTCTGGGACTCTGACCCTGACGGGGAAGAGCACCTTGTGGCAAGGGACATCATAGAATTGTTTAGGTTGAAAAAGACTTTTAAGATCATTTTTATCAATGATATAGACAGTGGGATCAAGTGCACCATCAGCAAGTTTGCAGATGACACTAAGCTGAGTGGTGCTGTTAATACACCAGAGGGACAGGATGTCATCCAGAGGGACCTGGACAAGCTGGAGAGGTGGGACCAGGTGAACCTCATGAGG
>JANIJG010158064.1:0-13657 GCA_024611175.1 Megaceryle torquata
GACTAGTTTGAATATATGCAGGTCTGAGGGGTATTGTCTAAAAAGTAAGAAATGGCAGTGAATGCTAAAAATAGTCTTCCATTTGCTTCTTTTTACTTGGCAGATGATTACTTTAGATGCTGTAGGATAAATTCTTTCCTCCTGCAGCCTATCTTCTCCATTTTATTCCAAAAGAAAAAAAAAAAAAGGCCAATTGCCAACTTTATATCTATATCTATATAGATATATATGAACCTCAAAAGGCTTCTCTTTTTTATTGCTTTTATTGTTATTGTCATTTTACAGGTATACATGCAATTTCATCGCTGTAAAAGGGAAGACATATAGTAGATACCAGAAAACATAAAAATATAAATTGCTTTTTGGCACTGAATAAAGCTTTTAATCCAAAGTCAGTTCTGCACTGTATTTAGAAATGATGGTGAAGAACAAAACAAAATATAAATTACTACAGAACAAACTAATTTAAAATGTACCTTCTTCTTTTTTCCTCTGGTGCTAGATCTGTCACAATGTCATCTATGTTATCAGGTACAACATTGCATTGCTCCCCCTGCGAATAAATTATTGTGGATATTGGTTACAGGGAACTTCATATGTGTAAGCAGCAAGAGGGGCTAGACCCAGATACTGTGAGGTGCTATTGCATCTGAAGCACTTTTTTTTTTTTCTTTTCTAATTCCCATGCATACTTGAAAAAAAAAAAATCCCCAGTTAAGCAGATGCAGTAATTACCAGAAGTAGGAGAAATCATACCTTATGACAGTTTTAGATCATTTCTGGCATTATCTTTGGTGTGGGTAGGTATAAGGAGTGTAGATGTGTGAGGAGGGGAGACGAAGGGTTTGGGTTTTGTTGTTTATGAAGTGAGGTTTGTTTTGCTTGCTTGAGAATTATATATATATATATATATATTATACCTTGCTTGCAATTCTTTCAATGACAACTCTGGCTACCAGCTTGATAGATCTTCCTTCTGCATCATAAAATGGACTTTGAGGATTATCTAAGCTTGTAAGCTGTCTGATCTTCTCTCAAGGCACTCTAAGTTTGTTAGGAGACTGCAAAAAGAAAAAAAAAGATTGTTAAAAGGAAAAAAAAATGTTAAAAAAAAAGAAACTAATAATTATTAATAATACAAATTATCTGCAGAAACGGCAATGTCTCCAAAATTGGGAAATTCCATTATAAAATGAACTTGGTATATTTGTACTTAATGGTAAGGTGTTGGTGTTTTTTTGGTCAGGAAGCACTGCTCTAAAACTTTGGGATTCAACCCTGAAGCTGGGTTTCAAAATAAAATGTATGCCTTGTTGTGTGGTTAGATAACTACATTAATAAAAAAAAAACCAAACCCTATTCAATATGCTTCCCAAGCTGCATTATAACTGGAGGAATTCCTTATGTTCTCAAGAGACAAGGTCTAAAAGAAAAATCAACCATATTCTCTCATCTGAAAAGGGAATGTACATGGTATTTGAGGATGTGACTAATCTCTAACTTCATCTGTCTGTACAGACACATAGTGTAGGTATACTCGTCACTGTTCATCATTGTCACCAGTTCATTAGACATAACTTATTTGGGCTAACCATGGACTTTACCTGAGGATGATGTGAATCTGCTCCTAGACTCAGAGAGCGACGGAGACAGAGAAAAGGGCTGACTTTAGAGTCTTATAGTGATGAGAAGTGCAGAGTTTCAATCCCTGCTGTGAGGAATATTTAAGTTTTCTTTGCCAAACAGAATAGTTGGCATTGGTTTGAACTAGTAGAAGACTCAAGCTGATGTAGCTGCTGATGGCACACACATCTATATTAAAGGTCTTGGACACTGTAACACTCAGTTTTGAGCAAAATAAGCAAAATAAATTCTCCATTTGTTCAACAGGGGAATATAATAGTATCTCAGGTGAGTGTAATATTATCCTATTAATAATAATGCTCAGGGAATTCAGACACAACAGCTGACAGTAATTGCATCTAGAATTTGTCCAAATGACTTAATTCACTATAGGCAGTATTTTTACTGGAGTAGTATAAAGGCATATATGACGATACCATGGATTGAATAGCTTTCTTCACTGCTTTTAGGTAAATTTTTATGTTTTGAATCTATTATAAATAGTCCACATATCTCATAGGTAATACCACTGTCTGTGCCATCTTCCCAGGGTATTAAATCCTGAACGATTTTCTGCATCCAGGCACAGTCCTTGGTACAAAGATCTTCTGCAGAAAGCGCCATGTTGTAGTCTGCACTAGCGTGGTGAGAAAGGACATCAGGTGCCGGTGACAATCGACAGAAAACTCAGTAGAGGGAGCAGCTCTCCTGAAGATTTGCCATAGGAAGAACAGTAACAGCTGAATTCAAGTTTGCCGCTAGAAGGTGATGAAACTGGGAAATACTGAACACTGACATGCTGCTGTGTCTGGTATGTAGAGATGGAGATGCATGACTGAGAGGGGACTGCTGCTCAGCACGATCTAGTTTCAGACTTTGAATACACCTGAGAAACACCTTTAATATCATGCAAGGAGATTTACAGTTTAATAGGTGAGAGGTGTAGCAATAAAGTGCTGATATCTTAGTCATATAATAATAATAAAAAAATCCACCATGAAACTTAACAAAAAGAAGTAAAATACCCTGAGGTTTTGATTGCTGGGATACTTTTTACCACCTAAAAGATAATACAAATTCTAGTGTCAAGAGTGCTTTGAAGTGCTACCATGTATGGAAAAGCACTCATTAATAGAGTTTTAATGCTCATGTGAGTGAGAGATTAACAATCATTGCCAGCCTAAGAGACTTCAGCCAAGACATTGGCAGGTTTCTGCCAGTGCATGTAAAAATACTGCTATTCATCCAGCATTTGTTAGCTTTCCCTTAGGAAGAAATTGTGCTGAATCATGCAGTACTCTGCAATGCTGACGAGCAGCTGACACATTTCTGTGCGAATGAAATAATACAGTCTGAACTGCAAGTTTCTGTTCACAGATGAAAAGCTGGACCTGTTCATGGCATCTTTCTCATGAGGAATAACAAATGAGGAGTTAATTAAATATGATTTTGGCAATTCTGCTCTACCAAATGCTGTCTAATATCAACCCAAGTTTTCCTTAGTCACAGGACATGGGTCAATATTGTCAAGCTAGGTCTTTTTTTCAATTTGATGCCAAAACTCACTGCTTTATGAGCATCTAAAACCCATGTTCATTTTTAATGTGAGGGTTTTTTACAGTGTTATCTTCCCTTTTTTGGGTTTGGTATATTCACAATGCATGTATACTGTTCTTCTCTAATCATAAGGAGTTTATTCTTCCTAAAAGTGCTTTCATCCCTGTAAAAATGCATAATTTTATTCGTGCATTTTTTTCTGGCTCATAACTCAGCACCTTAGAAAAAGCAGAGCAGCCCAAAGATGATGATTTTTGAGTAGTTAATGGAGTTTCAAGTGAAGATGTCTAAAAGTTAGTGTATCTGGTTCCTCTTCAAAAGGCAAGTTGCAGAAGTAGGCATTTGCGAATGGGTAAAATTTTCTGTCCACTTCTGTTTTGGAGTCTTTAGAAGTTGTTTCTTACTATGTAAATTATCTTACGTTGAATTAAAGACTGAGTAGAAGAGTTTCCAAGTGTTTGATGACATTAATCCTGACTTTCCCAGAAAGAGGGAATGACTTTTTTTTTTTTTTCATGACACACAGAGCTCTGATTTCACTGGAACAATTTGCCTAAGTAATCAAATAATGAATGACAGTATTAACTTCACTCTGTGAATACAGTATGGTGATATATATACATCAGGTACATAGCAGTGATTAGTCTTAAAGAGCATGCTAACTGACTTTAATTAACTAAAGAATTTACTGCATTATAAGGGTCTCTGAGAATTCCCCATAGGAATTTTATATTTAAAACAGTACACAGCAGAAATCTAAACAGGACACAGTAAAAATAACAGAAAGATGTGTGTTTGTGTACCTGATTCTTAGAATAAGAATCTGTTTAATGTGATCATTGCAGAATAGAGACACAGGCAGTTCTTGCAAAGGAAAAGCAAAGGCAGTGTGGCCTGCTCCCTACTGGGTCTGCACCTGGGCTGATAAGTTGTTAGTTGGTATATGTTGTGACATCACACTAAGATGTTCTGTGCACACATGGTCTCAAAAGCGACAAGAGAGGCAGACATGGTCATCCCAGAGGGCTGGAAATCACTTGACTTCTTTAGACACACAGTTATGGAAAACTTTTGTCACCTGTTATTCTTGTGATTGTCATGTACAGCTAAGGCTTTGAATGCTTTGTTAGGAAACTAAATATTAATCACATTATTAATGTAAATCAGAACTGTGTATTTAAATTAGGACTATGTGAATACTGAAACTGTCTAAAGGAACACTTCAGCAGGAGATACTTCTTGCCTACAAGCCTTTGCATGTGTTAAATTATATCAGTAAAGCTAAGTCTTACATGGATTACTTCATAAAAAACTACTTCTGCTTCTTCATTAAGACTGATAGCTAATTTTATGGTCGTTTTGCTGTATTTGTTGCACTTGCTACTTTATGAAATAATTTCTGTGTGGATACATGTAAGCATTATGAATACAAATTTAAACCAAGATGCAACCTTCAGACTCTTTCCTGAGTTGCTGTAACTAATGAGGAGAAATAGGCTGATCTAAGGCACAACTGATAACTACTACCTAGGTATAGGGATAGGCACTGATTTGGCTTATACTATAGAGAACTTTGGTGGGTTTTGTTTGTTGGTTTTTTTTAATAAAATGATAAAGTTCAAGTGGTTTCCACGTGAATGATGGATTTATGAAGCTGACAGGAACCTAAATTTTCCATATGTAACTCAACACTACCTCTAGCCTGTGGGACTCTTAAAGAAAGCTAGCTCTTAAAGATACTCAAGTGCATGCTAAAACAGACCTTTATCATTTCTGTATTGTCCATATACCTGATAAAACAAGAACATAGATCATCTTCATCTCTCCTTTGAATAAAAATGTAAATTGAATTATAAGGCTTTTAAATTTTAAGAAAGTGTTCTGCCACAAGTTGACCATGTTTGGTAGTGCCCATAGGGAAGGCCTAAAGTTTGTAACTGATGTGAATTTGCTGTAAGAGACATATACATCCCTTTTCCTTCCCCTACACATGTGCATGCATAAAACCCATGAGAAATACGAGTCTCAGAGGAAATCCTAAACACAGGTAAGTCCTAGATGACAACCTTGACAGCCCCACAGGGCTGTGGAATCCTGTTTTCATTGGCTGAAGCAGACAGTACTTTTCCACTCTAAGCCTGATCAGCCTGCTGACAATTCCTGTCACATAGTACAGAGTGAAGCAAAGCACCAGCTAATGTCCTGCATACTAATGTTTTCCATTTTCTTTCTTTTTATTCTATTTCCATTTTGTCAGCATGCTTTGGATCTCTAGCTATAGGTATGCCATATACTGAGCAGCATAAGAAATAACTCTTTCTTCAGCATTATTTTTTATGCATTTTGGTTTTTGTTTTGTTTTGTTCTGTTTGTTTGTATGTTTCTTTTTTGTTTGTTTCGGGTTTTGTGTGTGTGTGTGATTTATTTTTTCCTGTTTGTTTGTTCTAAGGCTAAAGAAGCACAGACATGATTTGGCTTGACAGGTTTTTTTCTCTAAGTGACAATCAAGTTTCTATCACTGCTGGTGGTGGGGTGTTAAGGGGGGCGGTGTTAAGAGGTGGGGGGCGTTCACAAACCAGCAGAAAACTCAACTTGCTTCAAGATATATTTTTGAGTGTTGAATTAATACTGTTGTGTTCTACTGATATCCATGTAAAAGGTAATAGAACACACATAAAGAAGTTGTCGTGGAGAGCTGCTGGATAGAAATAATGAATATAAAATTTTGCAGAATAAAACTTTGAGGTTGCTTTCAGTTTAATGTTTGATCAGTATACAAATAAAAGAAATAGAAAAAGGCAGCCCAAGCATATGGCCTTTGTCTCACTGATGCTAACTAGCTCAATAAATAAGACCATTTATAGGGTTAAGCTTGTACCCTTGGAATCAGTGTGAATTCTACTACAGGATGCTATACGTACTGTATTCATATAAGAAAGCTATTTGGCTCACTCATGCACAAAGAATTTTCCAGCAACACAAAATCCTTTTATATAAGGATATATTTGAACATGAAGAGTATTGGTATTTCCGCTCTGAAGTGCAGTATAGTGCAAATAATCTCTTGTTAGCTGGTGAACTCACCAGGTTGACTACTAGAAGTGATTCTAACTGTGGCAGCACAAATGCAAAATTTTTTCAAATAAATTAAAACAATGTAGTAGGTGCTTCTTATGCAGCAGTGGAGGAAAAGACAACAGGCTGAAACACCTTCAGAAATACTGAATTTGTGTAGTGCTTCACAGTTACCCAAGTTCTGACTTCAGTTGTGGGTAAAAAAGTAATGTCATTAAATGAGTATATTAGAGAAAATAGACAAGTGTAGAATACTAATTGTGATAGATGTTTGAAATAAAATTTGAATTCAGGTGGTCTTCTATATTTTTTACTGGGGAAAAAAAAATCTGATTTGATGGATTTAATAACTCTATGGAGTGCATGGTAGTGTGAAACAGGTTATATCTCTTCAGGTTTCTTCACAGAGCCGTATTAGGGTATAAATACTCTAAGCCTATTATTAGAGTCTGCATGCTAGATTCTTTTGAGTATACCAGGATCTGATCTCACTTGTGCTAAGGTTAAAATAATGGTGGCCTTTTCAGACAGGAAAAAAAAAGCGTAAACACAAGAGAAGCCAGTCTCTAGTCTGATGACTGTTGAGAGCACCGTAGACCACATTGCCACAGGTTTAGTATCAATTCTAGGTGGTGATGATGATGGGAAAGTACTATTTTGAAGCTGAGGGTTTAACTGATTACATGTACCATAAAAACTGCATATTTTAGGTAAATAGTAATGCCTCATACCTCTAGTCAACAAAAGTGACATCCTTTTTTAGAGGCTTACTCTACATCGCATGTGTTCATCCAAGATTAACACCCTTATTATTCATTTTTACAACTTCTTGATATTGATGCAAATAACATTATGAGCATGGAAACACATTTCACACTCTTGAACTTCCAGCTCTTCACCTCTTGCCTACCTGCAGCACCTACACATATGTTTTATTGGATAAACTTTAAAATTATCACACCCTGAAAAGTGCACTATCTTCAAAGAGAAGAAGTGAAGAAAATTAAGTTCTAAAACTGAATAGAAAATACTACTCTCTGCAACTAACAGAACATATTAGATAGTATATTTAGATGACATAATATTAATAAAAACCCCCCACATTTATGGAGTGATGCAAAAGCCATAATGGACACAACAAAGTTTTATGGGCAAGTATCAACAACTGAGCATAAACCCAGAAATTCAGAGTTGCAGAGAGGGAGGGGGAGAATCCTTGATAAGTTCTACTTAAGTGTAGGATAAGTAAGCTTTTCACCTAGTGAATAATTTAAACATTTGCATGTCTCAAAAGAGCCAGGGTAAAGAAAACTGCTATAAAATGAACAGAGTCACTGAATTTTGACTGATATCCATGTAAAAAGTTGAAAAACACTTTAATGTCAAGCTGTTTTTTTCTCTGAGCACCAAATCAGAGGAGGTAACAGCAATAGTTTGGCTATTTTATTTCATAATGACAGAATAAAGAAAGACACACACACAAAAAAATCTTATTCATTTACCTTTTGGACTAAAAAAAGGCCTGCATAACAACCTCTTACTTTGCTGTATGTAAGCTCTTGACAATGTTGCCTGTAACCAGCTAAAAGAGATGGATATGTAATTGCATACCCAGCTAAGGGAGCGTGTCATTACCACTGACATTGAAACCACTAATCAGAACAAATGCTGTTCTGAAGTATTATTAATCTGAGTGTTTTTAAAAGGTATTACAAAAGGAAGTGACTCTGTGCAGTGCATCTTTCAGACATTTTCATATTGTCATCAAACATACGTGTATTGGTATTTTAGATAATAATTATGTGTTATTCTTTAATAGCCAGATATTTGATTTCGTAACATTGGAATGGGTAAACCTTAATGATACGATTAACAAATGTGAACAGGCTTTCCTCACTGAAAAAAAATTCTCAGAGATCTCAAGTTAGGATTGCAGTTTCTGAAAACTGCTGATTTTTTGTGCGAGTTCCTTGCAGGTTGTCAGAAACCAGTTAGGCGTGGTTATCCCATATGGTGCTGGCAACATTTGCTCCTGTTTAGAATAACTTCATGTCATTTCTTAGATCACTTACTGTGCATTTACTATCAAACCACATTTCAGTAATCCTTTTGAAATATATGGCATTGCTGCATTGTAAACAGGCCAGGCTGACTGCAGTGCTGAGGGATTCTAACTGCACAAATTCATGAAACCTCTTTTCACTTCCTAGGAGCTTTGAGGCTACGAAATGTCTGCCCAGAGTAGTTACAGCTATGTTTGCAAAGGCTGTCCTATAGGATACTCTAAGAGCACTGTTGCTTTGTATCTACAGAGCCCTGTCCATGATCAGAAACAGTGATAAGAGATCTGTTCTTTAACCCAGCATATGAACCATCACACCCAGATTTCTGATCCTTTCCCATTAACAAGATCAGATAACAGCACAGACTTATTTATGAGACTGTTCTATCAATGAAGTCTGGTTTGCTATCACTTCAATTTATTCTAAATATTACATTATAGCAAATACTTCATTTAACACAAAATACTATGAGGCTATTTATTGGAATATCTGCAAAACACAGATACTCCCTCAAATTCCTTTCAAAGATTTTAAAATAGTATTGTCATGCATTTCAAAACCATTTATTTTGCAAGTGTCAAATGCTTGGAGTTGCATTTTACATTTCCCTGGCTCTAGTGTAATCTCTGAAGATGTTCAACATCTCACCACCATTATTAATATGATACACATACCAATTCATTCAGCATGTATATCCATCTGACCTGTGTAAGCCTTTTGGTGCCTGGAGATGGGAATTAGAGTAAATGGTTAATTATAATTATATTCACAACAATGCATAAACATAAATAATGCATAAACAATAATAAATAAAGCAGAAACAATGCATAAACCATAAAATTATATTCATAACAAGGATGTAACAACTGGAAGTTTTAAATTTTGCAAATAAATTGTGTTCACTGGAAATTTAAATGGCAATTTGTTCCTGTAACTCAAGGAGTACGTACACAAGAATGAGGAGTTAGTATTTGTAAGCAGACATACAATTGCATGAAAATAATGCATACACGATTATGATTACTCACAAAATTATAAAGGGAAATTGTTTTGGCTCAAGGAAAGACAACAGATGGTTGGGAAATAGTCATAAAGCAGTAACTACCAACAGGAGGAACATGTAAAGGAAACCAAAACAAGGATAGAATGAGATGAGTAAGTTTTATTTAATTGGATGGCCATTAATTTCCATGAACAATTAGTATAAACAGTGATTGCTCTTGGGTAAATGCTTTCTATGTTTTAACATCCATCTTTTTTCCTTGCTTAGTGATATTTGAATTTTAAATTGAAAGTAAATGGCAAGTGATAGAAAATGGAACTGCCATATGTGCTTGCTCTGACAAAAAAAAAAGCACACCTTTTTTTTCTTTTTCAACAAACACCTTTCTTTTCCTTTTTTTTTTTAAGATTGAATTATGAATTAATGTAAGTTCCAAACCACCTATCAAACAATGAAGTTTCCCTAAGTCTCAATAATACACATAACACTTAAGATGTTCCTTCTTTTGATAAGCATGATGTTTTGTGATTAAGGTTGGTTGGTTTTTTTTTTTTAAGTAAAAAATATATAATATAATATATAATTATAAATGCAAAGATTCAGCTAAACATTGTACTTTAGAATAGCATGTAATATTCATGCTAGGAGAAGTAGAAGTTTGCATCCTTGTGCTGCTAGTATAGAACCCAGCATTATTTAGTCTCATTTTCTGAGAAAAATAAGAGACTGTGTTCTTTTCTTATTTAAATGGAGCTCTGTAGAGTAACTAAGTTGAGAGAGAAGTGTATGGTGTTGGAAATACTCATTCTTCTCAAGCTCCTAAAATATTTTTTAAAATGGAAATTCATATGATTAAAGCTTTTATCTTAGATCAATTATCCAAATATATACATGAATTTTGAGCTCAATCACACTTAATGTAAAATGTACATGAATAATGAAAACTGGTAGAAATGCCAAGCACTTTATATGCACTTTTAAAATGTATTTTGTCTGAGATCTCCTTCAATCAGTTACTTTGTTTTGGCCGACAGAGATTTCTGTTTTTTGGAAAAAAATTAGAATTTATATTTAAAAAATCTAAAAACACCTTGAAGATTTTCTGTTTTCAGTGTGAAACCAGAAATTTACAATTTAGATCCAATTCTTATGTGAAAGCTTTCATTCTGAAGTCAAAGCTTTTTAAGAAGAGTGTTTTGATTAGCTCTGCGGATACATAAACTGCTCATTCAACATAAATTACTCCTTCATACAGCTGTCAGGACTTTACTGACACTTCTACAAAACTTCCAAATTACTTAAAGTCATGCAGGTGGGGATCACCTCATGGTTTAGGGAAAATGGTGGTTCTTAAGACAGCAGCACATCAACAGTGTGGAGGAATGATATACCACAGGAAGAAAGGATATACCACAGGGAGTATTCTGAGCTAAAATATAGTTTAACCATTAGCCAAATGCAAAGCTGGAGCACTCAGAATTATTTTGCAGCTCCAGAGAGATTTATGTATTTCTCTTCATGTTATCAAAAGCCACAACTGACTAGTTCCCTTTATATTTTGTGTGTGTGTGTGTGTGCATCAGATTGTCCTTTATGCGTTACTACTTACGACTAGACACGGGGTTAGAATTCTTTTATTTTGACAATATTGAACTTCATTGCATTAATCCCAGCTATCTATAAAATCATAAAAGGAGAAAATAGCTCATCTAGACTTGCCAGCATGCTGCCATAGAAACAAGAAACTCTGCATGGCCTTCTCATTCCTCTCATTTTGTACACAAAATCTCCTAACTTTGAAAGTGTTTCCTAGTAGTATATTGTCATTTTGCAGGAGGAAAGTTCATCTACATCTGAATTGACAGATACTGGCTATTACCATATTATGTAGATAGCACAGTGGGACAGTGGGAGATAACAAGAGAGATAAGAATTTGTTGGGGAAAAAATACTCCACTGCTTTGCAGAACTAAAAGATAAAGATGCACTAGCTGTGGTGGCACTATTGAAATAAAGTGTTGCCATGAAAAAATAAAAATATATACTATGTTTAGGAGTGGGAGGAAGTAACAGAAATCTTTGCAGGCTATCATTGTATTCTATCCCTGGAATTCATGTCATTAAACTACTTATGTTAATATGACTTTTAACTGTAAGGCTCAAATAGTACATCCATGCTAGTAAGAGATTACACTTAAAAAACACAGAGCATGGTATTTTCTTTTATTTTCTTTTTTCTTTTTCTTTTTCTTTTTTTTTTATGTCTATATCTCTTTGGAGTAGTATATATCATAAAATGCCTAGAAAGTTCTGCCAGAATTTATTACTACCTCAGCTTATGACTGACTACATCTTTTAAAAGGCTAACTCCAGAAATATTAATTATTAAAATTACACTCCTGTTCCTTTGTAAGCAATTAACCATGAAGCCTGAGTTCTTTAAAGGCATTTTTGTCATCACCACGTAAATACTCTGTAAGAAAGAATTTTTTCCATATAGGACTATGGAGTATGTAAGTCTGAACAAGATACTTATTTTGTGACATAATTGTATTTAATCTACAGATAATGTATTTTTCATCTGAGAACTGGCTTCTTTTTTTGCCTTTATTATATTTCCTATGAAATCTTTTACCTATGAAAATGGTATAGAATTTGACCATTTCTTACTTTAAGGCCTTCAAGATAAATTTTGACTTGTGACTAAAAGTGACGAAAATATCACTTATTGTGGAATTGCTAAGAGTAAGTGGTTTGTGTATACATCTGCCTGTGTGCTATATAAACTCAGGTCCTGATTGCTTCTTGCAAGAGTAATACACTTGGCCATGACAGAGTGTGAAAATGACAATTCATATGTGCTGCTTTCCCCCACTTCTTCTTGCAGTTTGACCAAAATATCTCACTTGTAACTACAAACTATTAATTACAAACTGATTTGCATTCAAAAAGGCTTCAGTCCAAAAATGGTTCCTCCACTGGTCTGAGCTCTGCATTCTGGTTTTGTTCTCAGAAAATTTATGTTCATCCATTTACGCTTTACATGGAATCTCAAATAAGGTCAGTCTCTGAAGAAATAATGAGTTACCAGATGTTAACAAGGGATCATCATAATACTGAGTTCTCTGTACATTCATTAAACTTGCTTAGATGTGAATTAGCTCCTCAACTCATTGATTATCAAGTTATTTTTCCAAAAGATTGCAATACAAGACCTTCATAGTTGAACAGCTACTATAATGTTATAGACATGACATTGGATTTTCCTCTAACTTGGCATGAAAATTTCAACCTGAATCCTAAACATACAGTGAAATTAAACCAATTGAAAACAAAGGTATTGTAATTAGTATCCTATAAGGTGTATTAGAATTGATACATAATATTTCCCACATTTTGCACTTCTTAAAAAAAAAAAAAAGAATTGGTCAAATTCATTCAGACAGAAAAAATGATTGAACGTGCTCTTTCCCTCTGTTCAGGCAAATCTTGGAACTACTTTCTACTATTCCATGCCAGCAAAGAATTGTAGCATGTAATGACATGACATTCAAGAGTGGGCAGGGGACGAGGGGATTCAATAGATTTTTCAGACCCCATACTACCTGCAGGTGAATGGCATTGCTGGACACACAAATGGACTCTTGAAGCAAACCCTGAAACCTCATGAACCTGCCTGGGCACAGCGTGTGTTAGATGCAGAATATGAAATTAATAGCCATTGGGGAATTAATGGATGCCCACACCTTACTGCATTCTGTCCTGAGCCTCTGTCCATACTTGATGGGAAAAAAGGAAACTAAAGACCCTGCGAACCAGCTCAGTTCTCTGAGAGAACCTTTTCTGGTGGACCTGCCAACAGTAGGTGCAGTGCCCTAACCTTAAAAAAAAAGAAAAACCACCTTTATACTTGGTTGGCCACCAACACATATGGGAAGGATCACCAAATTCATACCCAATGGATTGTCCTATCCTATCAATCATTGCTCATCTTTATGTATATATACCGGTGAGAGGCTGTTAGGAGTAGTATTGTCCTCTCCAGACTTCTTTCTGGGGTTGACATACAGCTCGGGTAAAGCGGCTGGGAACCCACAGAGGATCATTATCTGCAGAGACACAAAGGTGCCCTCGACTGTTAAAAAAGTACAGAACTAGGACCCTCCCATATACCAGATCTCATGTTTTTATAATACACTTTTAACCCAGGAATCGCTTGTGTTCTCCCTCCTCAAATTGCCTCGTGATGTGTAACCACCGGGGGCCTTCTCTTCCCCCTGTTAAGGAGACATAAGGTGTTAATAACAACATTGCAAGGCTGGCACAATCAGCAGGA
>JANIJG010158658.1:0-7500 GCA_024611175.1 Megaceryle torquata
TGGCTCCAGCCTCCTGTCAGGAGCTGTCAGAGCCAGAAGGTCTCCCCTCAGCCTCCTTCTCTCCAGGCTCAACAAGCTCAGGTCCCTCAGCCGCTCCTCACCAGACTCCTGTTCCAGCCCCTCAATGTCCTTCTGGGAGTGAGGGGCCCAAAACCACACCTAGAATTTGAGGGGTGGCCTCCCCATTGTCCAGGGTAGGGGGATGAACCCTGCCCTGGTCTGGCAGCCTACAGAACCAGCAACCTGCTTTGGAGGCTGTGGGGATGGGCTCTGAGCTCTGGCAGCAACACAGGTGTCCAAGGGATGTGTGTGCTGGCTGTGACCGGTTCAGAAGGTGCTGCTTCTCCCGTGTCCCAGTCTGGGCACAGCTTGCTGGGAGACAGGCCAGCAGATCTGGCTTTTGGAAGCATCCTCACCCCTCTCACCTTGGGTGCACATGGCTACTAACCCAGCATCAGCCACAGCCCGTGGGCACGTCCCTCCCAGAGAATTTGGCTCTCCCACTACGGGGTCAGTGTTCCACAAGGAAATGTTCCTTCACACTGCGAGACATCGGTACCGGCAGCCACTCAGCCCTTTGTACAAGTCCTGTGTGACTCCGCACGGGCAGAATAAACCAGCACCAGGTAGACAAGCCTGGTCTTTGCACCAGAATACGTAGAAAAGACACTGCTGTTTATGAGAGCTCTGTGCAGGAAGCCCCCTTTCACAGCAGCTGCTGGGTGAAAGACCAGGGCCCTGGGCTTTGCTGGGGCAGAGCAGCCTCTCCCAGAAGGTCCCTGGCCACGTGGGGACACCGGTCCCAGCAAGGCCAGGCGCTCCCTGGGCTGCCCAGCAATGGCCCCTTCCCCCCCCAGATGAGCCAAGGACACTTGCGTCTGCCTTACCTGGCATCAAGGAACCTTGATCTTAAAATCATTACTGCTTCACAAGTGCTTTGTTTGAGTTGCATCTGGATGGAGCTGAATTTTCGATGAATGATGCCTACCATCCTTTCAATCTCCTTGGGAGAAATGGGACGTGTCCGGCTCTGTTCTCTGAGAAGGTTCATCACATGTGTGGTAAATTCATTACATGCCTGCAAAAGAAGAAGAGGCTCAGAAGCTGTTTTGTGTCACACACAAGGAGACAAGCTCAGACCTGGCTGTGGGGGCAGTGTGGGGGCTGGGGGACCCTCTGCATGAGCAGATCACACACACACCCTGTCCTTGAGACCCGGGACCGTCCCGGGACCAGTGGAGCCGAGCAACCGTGGCACAGCTCCTTCCACATTTATCCCTTGCAACAATCCCAGCTGGCCCATGGTGGAGAGGTGGGGACGGGCATGGGCAGTGGCAGCGGGCACAAGGGGGACGTGCGTGGAGCCCAGCATGCACCCGTCAGCCAAGTGAGCACGACCAGGGAAGGGCTGTGTGTCCTGCAGCCCGATGAGCCTCAGGCAGGCAGGGCTAACGCCGCAGACAGTGAGCAGCTCCAGACTTTTCCAAGGCCCATGTGTTCCCCTCAGAGGGGGCTTCAGCAAGACCGTGCCCGAGTCTAGCCTAAGGCACGCTGCCAAGGTGGCAAAGGAGGGAAGACACGAGGAGCCATCAGTTATCAGGTGAATGGACGCGGTGATACAAACTTCTCCAGGCTGCATCACTAACAAATGCAGCCTGATCTGAGCCTCAGCAGCACCCAGCGGCTGTCACGCTGGTGTCCCGGCTTTCCCCACACTATCTGGGAGCTGCCACAAACTCTGCTGACTTATCTCTCCCTTATCTCTCTCAAAAACAAGCCTCAGGACTTCTGTCTGCTGGGCAGAGCTGTGTGGTGGCCACGGGGCTTGTCCCTTCCCTGGTATTTGAGAATATTTTGGACACTAACCTACCCCTGTCCCGACGGGGCCTTGGGAAGAGGCGAGGGGCCAGGCGTTGTGCCGGGGCCACCCATCATAACCC
This sequence comes from Megaceryle torquata, assembly GCA_024611175.1. Taxonomy (NCBI): domain Eukaryota; kingdom Metazoa; phylum Chordata; class Aves; order Coraciiformes; family Cerylidae; genus Megaceryle; species Megaceryle torquata. Next base: position 1,941 of record JANIJG010158658.1, read on the forward strand.
ATCGTCAGGCTGTGGCCATGGCTGAGTAAGGCCACGGGATTTCACTGTCACGCATCTCACATAATGGCCACGAGCACGATGCTCAGCAGCCAGTAGATCACACAGAGGAAACACTGCAAGAACCTCATCGAGACCCTGGACGCTACGTATCTGTTTGACTCTAGCTCCACGTTTTCCTCTAAAGCCAGGGTGAGAAGTATCTATGTAATCTGCCTGACAACTACATGTTCAGGGATTCTCCTGCTTTTCAACACATTGTACAAGGGAAAGAGTTAAAAGTGAAAAGTTTATGCATCTAAAAACTCATAATTTCCTATAACATTTGCTGAACGTCTCACAACTTATTAAGTGAAGCCATCTATGAATGCAAATGCTGATTAGCAATTTGGCAATAGCCCAACATTCGCAGAATTCACATAGCTTTTCTTTAAACCAGTAGTTCATACATGATTAATTAGAACATCTCATTTATGTAGTGTGCACTTTAGCTCATTACTCTAAGTAAAATTCGTTAAGTATTTACATTTAGATAATTAAAATCTGGGTACACCCTTAAGAAAGATGCATACACTTCAGGCAAAGTGATTTTTTTTTCTTTACACTACTGAAAGTAAATTACAGGCTAATTTACATCCTTGCAGCACCCGTTTGGAGGCAGCACTCCGGCAAGGCTCAGCGAGCCTTGGTGCAGACGCCAAGCGCGCCAAGGTCACGGTGCCACAGTGGCCGCACCAGCTGCAGGCCCGCGCGGGCGCGAGGGCTCCTCCCGCCAGCCGCAGCTACCGGCCCTTCTCGCGACTTCCCACGCTCCAGGTGAAGGAGCTCGACACTCTCACCCTCAATTCCCATTTGCATATTGCTCTTTCTTTCCCTTTTGCCATTTCAGGCAGCAAAGCTCATGGTGGTGAGCAGCCACCATCCCCTCTCACGGTGCCGAAGCAATGGGGACGCTGCCCCGAGCACCCCCGGCCACCCCCCGCTTGCCCTCGGGCTCAGCAGCAGCGGCTCTGGTTCTCCCGGTAAATGCCACACAGAGGTGAGGTCTCGTAGGCACCGCGACACAGCAGCTGCCTCCCCGAGACTGGAGAGCAGCTCTGGCTGTCCCAAAGATACAGCTGCACCCAAGCGTTGGGCGCTGACGGAACATTTCAGGCACACAGCTTGCCAGGCACCCCCTTGTTTGCAGAATGGAGAATTCCATTTTAAAGGGCAATAAAAACGGCAACTGTTGCATTAAAAATATTTTTAGATATATCTTTCTATGAGAAATATTTCTCCACGAATGTCATATCGAAAATGTTTCAAAGCTAATGTGAGTTTCTTGCTTTTGAGAAGCAAAAATCTTTCCCTGAATTTACTTGAATTGTTTGATGAGTCTTCCTTTGGTGGCAGCTACTTAAGAGAGCCTGGTTTTAATTTATCTTCACCAGCACCTCCCATCTGCAGAGCTACCTCAGTGCAGCAGGGTGGAAGCTCAGAAGGCTCTGATGCTTTGTCTTGTTTTCTCTTGTTTATTTATAGCGTCCAAGCTACTTGATCCCTTTTCCAGTACTATTTTTCAGACCTCTGTTCGGTGCCCGAGACATTATTAATAATGTCAGGTTATAAGTGATGGCCTTGTTAACCTGCTAAGAAACCTTGTAGGAGTGGGGATGCTCCTGTTTGCCTTAATGCTTCATCAAGACTCCTCAGACGAGCGCAAGAAAAAGAGAGGAAAATCGTCCAAAACAGTCTTCAGGAGCAGGGTGCCAGCCAGCGCTCCACGGGGCTGGTGGCATCTTCTGAGCAGCCACATTTCACCCCAATTTGGGGTGAATTCAGAAGACATCTGTGAACTCAGGAAGCAGGTTCCCAGCTGCTCCAGGAGGCCTGGGACCCTTACAGTACTTTTGCCTACAGCAAAAATGTATTTCAGTGTAATTATAGAAGATAGCTTTCAATATGTCATCTCTATTATAGTAGCTGTAAATTATGGAAGGAGCTGCCTGTGTACGGCCATTTCTCCCGGCGCACGGTGAGGGGAGAGCTGTGTGATGGCGTGACACACTTTCCATTTCTCTTTCCTTTTTTTTTTTTCTTTCTCCTGAGTGCATTCCCCTAACTGGCAACAAATATCAGGATCAAACTCTGCCTGGAAAGCGTCTCCAGGAAGCTGCTCTGGTTCCTGCTGCTGGCTGCAGTGGGGTTGCAGCAGCTCCTGTGCCGGGAGAAAGACGGCAGGAGCTGCTCCCTGGCCCAGGCAGGTGCCCTGTGTGGGGCTGAGCTGCTCCCCAGCCTCTCAGGAACCTGCCGAGATGCAAAGTCCTGGCTGCTCTCGAGACAGGCACTGTGTTGAGACAAACTGGCAGGAGACAGTTTGCTGCAAGGCTGGGGAAATTATCCTGTTTCTGTAGAGCAGCCGTTGCTGGGTGTCAGGATCCACAGGGAAGCGTACATGTTTCAGATCAGCTCCACCTCTCTCTCCTTCTCCAGGCAGCACTTGAGCATCCTCCAAAGTTCCCCGTGGTGTGGACGGATGGCTGTGACATTTCAGCCGAAACCTTTGTAAATGGAGCTACAGGGCTAAAAATGCTCCTGCTTCCCCCACATCATTAAACTTATTAGAGTCAAAGGACTCTTGCCAGGAAACGCCTGCAAGCCCCGACCTGCAGTTGCTCTGGCCCCAGATCTCTCTCCAGCCCGTGTCCCTGCGGTTTTATAAGACATGCTCCTGCTGATTGGTTCTCGTTAATCTGATGGCCAGCCCCAGCCCCTCGCCACAGGCTGCACGCCGGGGCCCTGCAGCGCAAGGAGAGCCCAGGGGCTGTGCAGGACATCTGGGGGTCCTTGGAGGGTGTGGGGGGGAGTCGTTTGAGGGAGAAAAGGAGATTTACACAAAGGCCCTGCCAGTTACTGTCTGTTATCTGCTCACCACTTGCACAACACAGTGGAAGCGGAGGCACAGATGAGGCAGTGCCACTGTCACCTGAACCACACACTGCCACTGGCACCTGAGTCACACTGTGCCGCCCCCACCCCACGGGCAGGAGCCACACTGTGCCCAGCACCAGCCAGCAGCACATGGCAAATGTTCCCAGTGCTGCCAGTGTGGCAAATGTGGTGGGTCACCAGGTCCCAGCAGTGAACGTAAACCTGGGTCTGCAGCACGCTCTTTGCTCCAAGCAAAGACACCGACAGCCAGTCCCCGCCTGAACTGGGACTTCCATATTTCCTATTGGGAGTGGCCACTCCCGAAGCCCAGTCAGGCGCTGCGCCGGTGCCGCGCTGCCCACTCCCTTGACACTGGCTCCAGCCGCCCTGCTGCGGCCGAGCCTCGCACCAGAGCCTCCCGACACCAGCTCTGGGAGCCTGTGGGCCAAGATCACCAGCACAGCCCTTGCCTGCCCGCATTCCCCGCTCGCCAGACCCAGCATTGCACCTCATCACCATGGGGCACGAAAGTGGCACCGGGAAACAGACAACTCTCCTCCTCTCTCCCTCTCTGGGCTGGAAACACGGGCTCGGCTGTTGCTCTTACTCAGTAACAGACAACAGAAAACATGCAAGACATGCGTCCTGGGTCCAGCGAGTGGCTCTTCGAAGCCCGATGGGCTCCATAGCATCAGGGCTCCTTACAGGGGAGGGGGTGGGGAAGGGGAGGAGGGGGTGTGGTCCGGAGCTGGGCAGCGGCGGGCGCTGGCAAGCGGAGGTGCGGAGGAGAGCAGCGGCAGGTACACGTACAACTGAGAGGCTGATGTCTGACCTGTTCATATTTCTCCAGCTCTGTGTGATAGATTTGTCTGATCTGGGTCAATTTGGCTCTGTAATCTGAGTGTTCAATAGAGTTATCTGAAGACCCTCCAGAGGCTGCTGCGGCTGCAGCTGCTGCCGCCGATCCCCCACCTTTCTCCGGACCTGAGACTCCTTCTGCCAGAAGCATATTGTCTAGTCTCATTAGCTGGGGATCGGGAGGGTCTTCCTCCTGGGCTCCTCGGATGCTCAAACCTTGGGCAGAAAAGAGAGAACAAGAGAAAACACAGTCAGTATTTCTCGTATCTGCCCGGCCGCTGCCCGCTCGCTGCATGCCTGTGAGGAGCCCTCCTGCCCCACGGGGCCACAGGGACCAGACCTGCCCACAGCCCTTCCTCCATCCCCGAGGTGCTACCCGATTGGGCATCCTCCTCCGGGGCAGGTCCCCTGAACCATGGCCCAGGCAGGTGCCGTGGAAGGATAGCAGGACCCTCTCAGTTCTGATCCAGAGCAAGAACGTCTTCACGAGGCTTTTACAGGACACTACAATTTTTAAACACTTCGTTTTAAGTATTAAAGGAGTATTCACCTGAGTACAGCAACATACGCCCTCCGGTTGCGTTCCAAGACACAGCTAAATCTACACAAGGCTGGCATTATCCTGCACATTATATCACCACGATGCAGGACCATGCGGTAGAAGTAAGTGCATGGCTTATTTGCGAATAATTGATTTGTTTCTCATTTCCTTCCAAATGGATCTAAGCACCCACGTTACTCTTACGGAGACTTGTACTACTGGATTCCATCCTTCCTATGAGGTATCGGTTTAAAATGTGTGGGCAAAGAGCTGCCACCTGCTCCTCAACTACAGGAGACTGCATGTGAAATTCGGGGAGGTGCTGCAGCTCCCACCAGCACAGCGTCTTCCACAAGTGCCCGTGGTCCCTGGCTCCACACAGGTGGAGCTGAAATTTCACACCAGAGGAGGGAAATGGTGGAGACAGAACTGGGAGCATTGCCTCAGGAACAGCCGCTCTGGGAGCGGGGTGCAGAGGGGCCAGCACCCCTCGCTCCAGAGCTGCTCCACAGCTCCGCTCACAGACTGGTGAATCAAACGTCCTCTTGCAGGGCAGGGATTTGGTTGCTACCACAATGCTGGGATATTGAATATGTGCTTAAAATCGCCAGTGCTCTTGCACTGCCTTGTTGGGAACAACATTTTAAATCTAATTTTGGTTTTAAATCAAGAATTTCCAAAGCGCTGCTCAGTCAGCAATCTTTTCTGCATCCTATAGATCAAGGCTGACAATTTGTAAGTTTAATCAGGTCATGCAGGCTCGGTGCCAAGCTGTTATCAACAGCGACGAAAGAAAGTTTAAAAATAATTACAGGAGTACAAAAATCACTAGAGCCGTGGCTTCTTGAATCAACATCTCCATTAGTGATGTAACGCAACCGCGTACATCCCAGCCCAATTAACCTCTTTAGATCTGTTTAAGAGCAGGTATTCATGCTCTGGATAGAGCAGGTCCTGGGGGCCTGCCGTTGGCACCCTGCGTGTTTGCACGGGCGCCTGAGCCCGTCTCGGCTCCTCATGGCGGCGCGGGCTCCGAACGGGCTGTGCCAGACGTGCCAGCACCATCCACAGCTGCCAGGCAGGCAGCTGAGCACCAGCCACGCCGCGTTCTGTGCTAGCCGGGAACAGCAGCCGCTCCGGCACAAACAGATTTCACCCTCAGTGTCCTAAACCCCGTGCGCAGCAGGAGATGACCCCCTGACTGGCCAACCTCCAGACTCAAGAAAGCACAGCATTAATTTTGCTCTAAAA
>JANIJG010158658.1:12500-65870 GCA_024611175.1 Megaceryle torquata
ATGCAGTAATATACATTCCTTCAAGCTACTGTGTGTCCAACCTAAATATCATCAGTATGAAAGTTTACAACCTTGAAATAAAAAAAATGTTCACAACAGAAACAAATCTTTCCCATGATTACAACTTTTATCAGATTTATAGCACAGCGCTGTACTTTTCATAGAAAATATGAAATAACTTTTTTATAGAAAATATGAACTAACTGGTATTTTTAAAAATTGAGTTCTTGCTACAGATTTTATGTTGGCTACATTTATTTCCCATTGTAAATTATGTCTAAGTTTGTGCAGTTTTACTGCATTGTCTCTCTTCTTACTTTTTACAGATCTCCACGTTTCCAATTCCATTTTCTTCTTTTGGATTGTTCTATTTTTCTTGCTTACTTGTGACTTGCACTTAGTGCTAAAATGTCAGTCTTATTTGTGCTCAGCTTGAGGAAGGAAAGTACCCAATAGCTCCTCATCACTGCCCCTCTGTGCTCCAGTGGCCAGCTTCCAGAGCAGGGACGTCAGCGAGGGGGGGAGCCACGGAAGGTCCCAGTTCAGGGAGTTAATTCCATTTTCTGCAGTGATCCAGTTCCATTTGCAACCCTGAGCAAAGAGCTTTGACTCTTTTCCTGGAGCATGGCTCAGAAACGGTGCACGGCAGCATCCCAGGAACTTCCCCTTGCCCCACAGCGCTGGAGTCAGCGCTGCCAAGACGCACTTACTCTAATTGAGGAACACCTCCCCTGACGTTGCTTCTGCAGCACGCTTGGTCAAGGACTACTCAGCCTTTATGTTCTAAGAAGGGTGTAGCTATATTTACATATGCATGGAAAAGCACTGAACTTAAAGAGAGCGCGGTCAGACGTGATATTGTTAATGGAGTCTCCTCTCGGCCGCTCTGCAGCCACCACCTAAAGACCACAAGAATGGATCCTCCCCAGGAAGGAAGAAAAGACTGCACCCCACTTCCAGTTAAATGCACCAGATTTGCTTAGCCATGGACTTTATGGATCTCCGTAAAGTCCACCCATAAATCCCTCGGGCAGCAAGAACCCTTCACAGACCGGGTAATTCACCCGACTTCTCTTCGCACTTCCCTCCCCCTCCTCAGCCATCTTGCTCCCCACCTTCCAAAACGCCGCAGCCAAAGCGCGAGTGCCGCGTGCTGGCTGTCGAGCAGAGGGGCTGGTGTCCCCACGCCCACCCTGTGTGGCTGTGTCCCCGCCTGCAGCGTTACTGTGACACGAGGGGCACCGGCAGGACACACGTGTGTAACAGCGTGACGTAAAGTTTTATTTGCATTATAATAAGTGACCTCATCTGGCTTTAAGGAGAGGGTTGTGTGGCACACGGTGGGTCAGGGAAGCAGGAAGGCCCCCAAACACCCCCTGACACACGGCTTTGGGGGACACTGGGGGCAGCTCAGCATCACTGGATCATCGAATGGTTTGGGTTGGAGGGGACCTTCTACAGATCATCTCTTTCTGATCCCCCTGCCACAGGCGGGGACATCTTCCACCAGACCAGGTTGCTCCCGATCATGAGTAAAGCCCCGAGACCTCACGAAGCAGCGCTGCTGCTGGGGGCTCCAGGGGATGTGGCGGTGCCATGTGCCCAGTGTCCCCAAAGCCAGGGGGCTGTAGCAGGTCCCTGGCGAGCAGGACGGCGCAGGCTGCGCGGTGGTAAATCAGGAGAACGAGGTCTCCGCTTTAACACTGCAAAAACGCACACTTATGTAAAAATATGATCAAAGTTTTATACATGTAGAATTTGCTAACAATAAATCACATAAATGGATATCTACACTGGGTAATAAAACCGAACAGATTCTAAACTGATCGGTAAAGTTGCTCATAAATTGTTGGTTTTAGCAAGCTGTAAACAAAAGCTGTATAAATACCAAGTGAGCTTTATAATGTAACTAGGTACACAGAGAAGTGCTCCAGCTGCTCTGTTTTCAGAGAAAACGCGCTGGTTTTGGACACTGTTTGGAACTCTTTTGTTATTGCCCAGCATAAACATTAGATCTCCTGCTTGATATACTGGCAACAAAGGGAGAGGAAGGAGCAGAAATAAACGCTGGCGACTTTGTTGTCTCTCACGGTGTTCTCCTTGCAGAGGTTTACACGCCATTATGTACCTTGCTGTGGTTTGATGGGGCTGTGCAAGGCACATCTCTTCTCTGTGCTGTCTGTATTTTACTTAATTGCGTCTCAACAAAACAAAGAAAGCACACATATACTCATGCAAACCATGCACTAAAGGTAATACTTACCTGATAGGGACAGAAACTATGCGGGATTCCCAGCCCAGAAATCACAGAAGAGCACACTGTAAATTCTCATCTTTTTCGAACGCCCGTTTCAGTATGAAACAGAAATGATCATTTTAGCTGCCTGTCCGGAGGTGAAATACAGAGCCAGCGAGCCCCCAGCACCAACCGCAGATTAGGTTACCAGCACAGAAGGCTTGGAACCTGCCAGGGAAAAGCCCTTCCCAGAGCGGGTGCTTCAGGTGGTAAAGGCAGAGATGTCAGCTTTGATTTGAGCTAACAGAAAGGAATCTTTGGATGGAAAAGCTCCAGGACCTTTGAATTAAATGAAAGACCAGAACACTCTACAGAATGTCTGCAATAACAGTCTCTACAGAAAATTATGAGGAACTACATAAATCCACCCTCTTCCTCTTCACACAGGCTCATTAAAGCAGTACTGACTCTCTGGGCAGCTATAATTCTGCTGAGTGATACCCTGGAATCACCCTGTCAATACCCAGTGGTGTGCTGCCTCTCCAACTATCTGTGCCCCTAATATTCCTCTCTTTGATGGGATTTGCTGACCTTTAATCTGATGCTAGTTTACTCTCATCACTGAAGTGCAAGTCAGAGAGCAATAAAACGGCAACCTCACTGATTCAAAAGGGAGAGCTAAAGCGCCACTAACTGTGAATCTAACCTTTCGTAATGGCTCTCCCCTTAAAAGGGGAAACATGAAGTGCAAGGCAGCTAAAACAAACAATATTTAATGCTGACTACAAGATTTATTGCAGCCCTCTTTGCATGAGTATTAAATTGGAATTTCAGGGCTGTAAACTGAGGAAGAGGAGAGGGACAGCCAGTGCAGACAGAGCCACGGCCCCACACAGAAGCTTCCCCACGCCATAGGCACCATCAGCACCGAACACAGCAGGGTATCCGCAGCTGAAAGGCGTGGGCAGCGATGCGGGGCCGGTCGGCCCAAGCTGACTGAGCACAGACCTGCCCCAAAAGGGCAAACGGACCCGGAGCGGCGCCAGGACGCGATAGGCGTAAGCTGCGTTCACGATGCGAGGGAGATGTGTGCACAGGTGTGTACGAGCAGCTTCTCCCAGGGAGCCCAGCACTAGAACTGGTGCTGGACAGCACTGGAACTGGTGATGAACAGCCCCAGGGAGCAGCCCAGGGCCCTGCAGTCCTGCATGGCTCAGGCTGCTAGAACATGGATCTGGTTGGCCCCTCGCAACATCCCGTGCCACTGTGGGATGTTCAAAGCACCCGCAGAGTCATCGTGGCCCTTAACCACCAGCCAGGGCCACTGGGAGACAAGAGACCTCGTGCTGCTCGAGGGGGTACGGGTGAGGCTGCCCATCAGGACAGGTCCCTGGCCACAGGCAGCAGAAGACCGAGCAGGGGCAGAGGAGGGATGGGGAGCGGTCTGATTGAACCTCTCTGGCTGGGTGGCCCCCATACTGGGTCTCACTGGAAGGAGGCATGCATCCATTGTAAGAAAGAAACCAAGTGGAAATAAAGGTTATTCTCAAAGTGCTGGTGCTCTTCCCCGAAGGAGCCACTGGGGGCTGTCACACGGCCTCTCCCAAGCTCAGCCTTGAGCACAAGGCAGCTCCAGCCCTCAGCCAGTGTCCCCCAAGCCAGGGTCCCCTCGTCCGGCTGTGCTCATCACCAGCCGGCGGTGTCACAAACGGCCGCAAAGATTGGTAAAAACCTGGAGAACAGCCTGTCTCTACACGTCGCACAACATCTCCACCCATTCCTTTATTTATTCCATAAACTGCAGGAAATAACGACTTGCCCTTCAAGACAAATTTCCCAGTGCATCCGTGTGCTTTGCCCGTCCCAGAGGAGCTCCTCCTGGGCTGCCCAGCTGGGCACTGCAGAGGCACATGGCCGAACACTGTGACTGTCCCTCTTATCAGCACCTCAAAGCGACTGTTCCCAGGGCCAGCACTCAAGAGAGGAGCACGACCAGTACCTCCCACAGCGTCCCAGGCTGGCGCAGCGCGTGCACGAAGAAAGCGAATGCAGAAGGCAAATCTTGCCTGTTGTGTACACACCGATCAACAGAAAACACACCGAAGTCACATCACAAAGTAAAAGAGAAATTATTGCATAACAAATTTCTCTCTGGCTCTCTGGGGAAAATAAAGACTGACAGCTTTGGGTTTAACAGGTGCTGCTGGAAGATGAGCTACTTATTAATACTGCTAGGAAGGAAAACGATGATAAAAACTATAATGTGATTAATTATTTATGTTTACAAGAATGATTTTTTTAAGAGTTACAGTTTGTCATGCAAATCGCCCAGTCTGGATCTCCTCGACGCGTCACACCCCAGAACGTGCCCGAGGGCTCTTCGCAACACGTGCAGCCATTTCCACGCCACTAACGGGCAGCAGACCCAGGCTCCAGCCGCCCCGGTGCTCAGCCTCCTCCTTGCTCACGCAGCAAGTGCTTCGCTGCCAGTGACAAACACGGCGGTGGCATTTGCAGAGGGAGAGCAGGCTGACACAGAAGTTTCTCGTCAGCATAAAAGCCAGAAAAGCTCCTGCAGCCACTTCCCGCCTGGCGCGACTCCCCTGCCGGCACAGCGAAGGCAGAGTGCAGCAAGCAAAGACTGGGTCCCCACCGTGGTCCCTCGTCCCCCTCCAACTCCGAGGTGCTGCCAGTCCGCAGGGAGATGACAGCTCCATCCTGTCCTTCAGCAGAGATCGTGGCAACCAGCACCACGGCACCGGGATCCCGTATCGCGGAGCCGCAGCACCGGCATCACCAAACCAGCCATGGATTTACACGTAGCAATTACTGCACAAACCACCACCCGGCACTTCTGAACAGAAAACGGGAAGCATACATTTGCAGAAACTCACAAAGACAGACTTTGTCAAACCTAACAGGCACTGATAAGGGGAGAGCTTTTATAAGGGACACGAAGAGATGTATCAGATGAGAGCAAGGCTGAATACAAAACAGTGTTAGTATAAAACAGAACAAAGAAAAGGCCTGCTCCGTGTAAGAACTGGTAATACATTAAAAATTTAAAACCTGGCACGACAAATCTGGATACTTCCTGCAGAAGACAACTGATATTAATGAACAGGCCTGTGCATTCATTGTCTGGGATCCCAGAGGAAAAAAATAATGCTGGTTACACTGAATTTTTTAAAGAGAAATTCTTCTCTGCACAAACAGCTCCTCTGCCAAATCACCAGATAATTCCTGGTAGTTTTAACCATCTAAAAACATTCACCTGCCTGAGCACTGGATTCACACGAAGGCACCTCACTTCTCCATGCAATTCCTCAGCATGGGACCTCATCAGAGCCCAGCTTCCCCCACCAGTATCTATTCATTCAAGAAGTACTCAGGTTTGGCTCACCTGCCCCCCTCAGCCCCAGATAATGCAGCTCCCTCAGGACAAAGAGGGGTTTGGTTCCTGGAATGTTTGACCCGGCAGCGCTTGAGCAAGGCCAAGAGGAAGACAACACGGGGCTCCCCTGCTTGCAATGGGCCCCATCAGATCCTGGACACAGGCCCCAGAATCGCCAGCCTGGATCCGGGGCTTGGAGTCACTTTTGTGGCCAGGAAACAATAAGAAGGTTGGGAATGCCGAACGGGGCACGCTTCTTTGCTAATGGACATCGGTACCAACAATATCTAGGGTGTGATAAAGAGCAGGAGAAGCGCTCAGTGGCATTTTCACTTGGCTGACAAGCATAATGTGAAAGTCTTCATGGGAAACTTCTCCAAGTTGTGTCATAAGGCCCAAGTGGCCACAGACTGTCAGCTCCATGGAACGTATCGCGGAGAGTGGAAACGTGAACCAGAGCAAGCAGATGGAAAGAGTGTTTTGAAAGAAGGAGCTGGGTGAAGCCTGGGCACCCGAGACCAATGATGCACAAAGGGCTCAGCCCCTTGGCCAAGCTGCCCGCACCGGTCCCAGCTGCTCAAAGGCCATCCCTGAGCCTCAGCTTCTCCTGCTTGTTCTCAAAGCCCACAGGGCTCCTCAGGGGAAGTGGCTCTGGGAGCACCCCATCCTTGCAGCGCAATGCAAATTGTGGGTAAGCAGAACGACAGCCCGAGGACGACAGAGCCCATTGCTGTGCATGGCTCTGACCTGCAGCCAGGCTGCAGAGTCCCCTCGGCCACGGGAGCGAGGCCAGCCAGGCCTGGGAGCTGTGCTGGCTGGTGAGGGACAGAGGCATCAGCAGCCTCCTACTCATGGGCTCCAAACGGCATCTCTCTTCCCTGCGAGACTGCGGTGCTGTGTAACAGCCGCACACTCCAGCGCACACAACAAGTAAAAGGCTCATTGTTATTGCTGTCGCTGCCTCATCCTTAGGTGGCTGGGTGCTTGGGTGGAACCCTACCTGCCGGCAGCAACGTGCGCTGGAAGAAGCTGGGAATAGCAGCAGCTTATACCAGGGTCACCCGTGCAGCGCACAATTATGCCGGGGTGAGCTGTTGTTATAGGGAATGCCTCAAGTTTTAAACTGTCATTAGAATATCGTGGCCTGATTTTAACAATACAGCAGCGCTTCTAATGATCTTTAAGGTAATTCGCTATTCAGACCCCAAGCAAAAGATGCAAATGTGCCACTGAAAGCTCCTTATTAAATACCCACAGGCTACAGTTCTGTACAATAAGTGGTCCAGGTCTTTTTAGAACATCCTAATTAGATGAACAGAGATGCAGAAAAATGCAAAACCAGGTCATGCAGCAAAAATGTTGGGGGGAAAGAAAAAGCTGCAAAACAACCCCCCTCCAAGCCACTCATTAAATACCCTCCCCCACTCCACATCCCTTATTAAAACCCTTGCTGTGTGACGAAGTGGAGCCAAAGGCTTCCAGCCCACCATCGCCCCCAAAACAGAGGTGACCGTTATTGTTAAAGTTAAGTTTTCAGTTTATTGCCAGGGATATGTCTAAGTGATGATATAAATAATACTATGAATAATACATTAAGCAAAAACCCCATCTGAAATTAAATTTGCCTTGGGTTATCTCCCTTTTTACTATATACACATACAGAATTATTATGCGCTGAGGGGGGAGCTAATATCAAGGTAACACTTTTTCCCCCTTTGAAAGGAGCAAGAATTGCTACCTATGAAAAGCTGCTGTCTTACACCAGAGAGATCAGGGCAGAACTTCCCTTCTCCCTGAAATAAGGGGATAAACTTGGAGGCGGGTTTCAAGGCTGACTGGAAAGTCTTTTCGGCACAACTCAAGCAGAGCTGTTTGCTTTGGCCTGGTGCGCCTGCACGCGAAGAAATGTGCAGCATCATTTGCAGGTGCACCGAGGTTCACCAGACCCTCCCGCCTGGCCTCGCTGGCATAAATTACTTTCAGTGATGGAAGCTGGTCTTACATTTATTTGATCTTTATGTCTCCAGTTTAGCTCAGACGAGTACCAGCCCTTTACTCGCTGTCTCTTTAGCATTTAACACTGGCCTTGCTTTGATTTCCAAAACATTCCCACCACAGCCAGTGTAAGCAGAACAGGACTTAACCAGGCTCACGCTGGAAGAAATCCCAACTGTATCTGGACACCCAACATGATACATTGGCACCCATTTCCAACCAACTCCAAGGCTCCAGTACAGCCAGTCCTCACCCCCTGTACCAAAAGCAAGCAGTTTCCCCTCTGAACACAGTGCCACGAGGCAATGGATACAGACTGGAGATCTTCTGAACTAGTACCTTCATCTGTCAGCTCTCCATGCCACTGGGGATGGGCACCCCGCTGTCAACCGTCTGCTAAGGCCCTCCAGACACCCGGGCACTAATGCGAACGGTGGCAATTCACAGGTTGGTTCTGTCGTGTGAACATCAGTTCAAAGGCAACCAAGTGAGACTGGGAAAACTCATTTCCTGAATTCTCCAAGAGGGAAACTTGGGGCGACTGATGACAAAACCTGGGAGACTGGGGAATGGGCAATCTGCTCTGCTCTGCTCCCACGGCAGCCACCACAGTACCATCTGACGACGTGGTTCACTGAGGTGGTCACATGTGCACTCACTGTATTTCCATAGGTGTTTCTGTCACATTAAGTGCAAGGTCTTTGGTGCCAACGCACCCCGGCTCGTCTTCCTCCCTCCCCTCCCCGCACTCTGCCCTGCGGATGCCAGCAGCCTGGGGAAGGAGAGGCTCCGACACCGGCACACCAGCTCCACGGGGCAACGGCATCGCCTCGGCTTTCATCTGGAATCCCTGAGCCTCGCCTGGGAGTGACGCTGGGGAAGAAATGGTTAATGCACTAATTACCATAATTAAGAGTTGCCAATTTAATTATAGCTGAGAATATTAATGCTGTAACATTTGTTGGAGTGCAGAAAACAAACCTTTAATGCACAGACTTTGTTCGCAAACATCTAATGGAGCCCTCCTCCACTTCGCTTGGTGCTTCAGCACTGACACAACAGCGATAGGTTCAGATTGAAGAACTTGTCAGCAATCAGGCAGGAGGAGGCTAATTAGCTGGCAGGTTAATGAGTGTGATGGCTCTTGACAGCATTTTGTTACAGCCTCTACTGTATTTAAACAATAAATGATTATTACTTAAACACAGTGGAGACAGTCTTATTAGGAGAGCTAGACCATATATTTATTTTCATAAAAATGAGACTAATTCCTTCGTGTAAAGACTAAAATGTAAGATTTGCCTGACTATAGCCTTCACCTCTGAATCTCCAGGGTATCTTGTCAGAGGAAGAGAGCAAAGGTTTTAAAAGTCCTTGTGCTCTCCATGAGAAGACATTATACAATGCATCAAATGTCTGAAGCCCGGGTGCCTATAAAACATGAACAGTAGTGATGCAATTCAAAGAGCTCCCTTGCTTGCCAGCCACAACAGAAAACACAGCGGAAATTCCTTCTCATTTCCACGCTGCATTTTTAGCCTCAGTTCTGTGTGCAGTGGGTGCTGGGGTTTCGCCATCCCCACAGGCCTCAGGCTTGGGTCAGGATCTGTATTTGTCTTCCTTTGGCAACTGGGATTTGGAAACAGGTGGTGAAGTAGAGAAATAGCTCTGTGGAGAGATTAACCCATTTCTCCGTCCAGTTAAGGGGGGAAGGGGGGCATCTTACAGCACTCTCATAATCCATAAACATAATGAGAGTGAGAAGGAAAGTGTCTGCACTCAAAAAATCCAAAAGCACAGAAATACAGGGTCTTTCCCACAGAAAAGGCAGGTAGGAACGAGCCACTGGCTGTAGCCTGAACTGTATTTACAGGACATGGCAAATGTGTGTCCAGAAAAACCTTATCTGGAGAGAATTAAATTGAATCCATGGCTGTGTAATAATAAGGGAGGGTTATTTCAATTTAATATTTAGTGTTCCCTAGGAATTTGTACATAAACATGGAAGAAACAAAAGGCCTCACCTGCTGAGACTAATACCATTTTCGAAATTATTTTTGCATACATGAAAATGATTTGTGCCCCTCAGTGCTGCTGCTGAACACGTGAATAAAAACAGAAAAGGCAGTGAAGTCCTCAGATCCCGCCTAATCCTTAATACTGCATTTTACAGGTTTAAGATTCAGAACACCACCAGGTAAGGTCCGCGCAGCAGCGGGAAATGGCCGGTTACCGTCAGCAGCAGGTGACTGCGGCCTGTACGCGGCTCATCCGGCAAATGCACGACCGCTGTCGCCAGTCCCGGGAGGTCCCACTGCCTTGGGACCACGGGGCTGGGAGAAGGAAGGTGAGGACCGAGGCCCCGGTGAGCTGCTGGTGCCAGCGCTTCCCCATGGCAGCATCTCGGCTGGCAGTGCTGGGGAAAGCTGGAGTGGAAAGAGGCAAATTCCCAGGCAAATTCCCCGTCTCCCTCCCCAGCTCCCCCAGGCAGCGCTGGGCGAGAGCCCTGGAACCAAACACAGCTCATCTCACCAAAGCCCAGCCTCAGATTCCTGGGGATAAACCCTGTGTGCAAAGAGCCACCTGAGTTCTGAGCCGCATCCCCCAGCCCCTCAGAGCACAAGCAGAGCCTGTGGACAGCTCGCGCACACCATCCCGCACGCGAGCGTTCATCACGCGGCAGCCACGCGTGGCCTGCACATCAACGTGAAGCAGAAAGTCACGTCAAGCCCAAATTAAACCTGCATCCTGCGAGCTTTGCCAAACAAAGCACACTCTTCTCTCTAGACCCGAGGATCTAAAAATCGCACCACGCTATTAAATATTGATAGGTTTGTAAATACACAGAACTCGGCAATGGCACAAAACTTTGCCTACAAAGCTTTTGAACGCCTCGGCTTGAAAGGGCTTATCCAAATTTTATTTTTTTTTTACATTAAAATATTAATAGCGTTTGATAGAGCAGTTGTAACCCAACACCATCCCGGGAAAAGCTGGCATCTGGCAAAAATCACCAGACTCTCTAGCTGTTTAAATGAGAATATTCTTCAGTCTGAAAAATTATTTATAGAGGGTTTTTTTACTACCCTTGTATACTGCAATGTTATTTCCTTTCCCACACACTAGCAAAGTCCATTTTCACAACTGCTATAAAGCGGCATGTTCACAGCTAGTAAAACAACTCAATAAATAGCCTCACGAAGCTATAGCTGTCTCATATCCTTTCCTCAATAAAAACAGAGGTGAACTGCTTATTTTCAGCAGCACACTATAAGAAGACAGAAGCATTATGACTGCTCATACATTCTGACTATCATTTGCCACAAGCTATATCTGTCAGCATTAAATAAAGCTGCATTATAAATGTAAACAAAACACCCACATCTACAAAATGAGCTGTCCGCCATTGCTAGAGGCATGAATTGAACCCGCTTATTGACTCAGCTTGCTCTTTTTATTTATTCTCCTACAAAGACATGCATTTACTTTACCCTACAAGCATAGTGGGTTTAGGGGCGGTAACTTGTCTCCTGCACAAGCTGAAAAGGCAGGTTGGTGACAAATGCAGATCTTAATGGGAACACCATTAGGTGGGCAAACATTGAACTATTATTGAAAAACTGATTTATTTTAAAAGGTTATCCTAGACCAAAACACTACATCATAAATAATTTGCAGGATCAGTCAAGTGAATTTATACTTATGATTTTTTTTTTAAAAGGTAATTCATTGCAATCAAATAATAATGCCAGTTTGAGAGGAATTACACTCAAATATCAACTGCTCAGAATTTACAATCTGAAGAGGTTAAAAGGTGCTCAGCTCTACAGCAGCACATATCAGGCTTGTCCTCTGACAGTACGTTATACATCTTTCTAGAGTAGAAAAAAAGTTCTGTCCCTGTCAATACAAAATTCACCTTTGCACAAGCCCAGATCAGCACTCGTGGGCACCTGCAGCCTCCCGGGGGAGTGGGCACGTGCCCCGCGGCCAGCCCTGCCCAGCCGGGGGCCAGCACGCAGCAGGGAGCTCCCAGCAGCTCGGAATCCAGCCATGCCCCCCGGATGGGAACACTCCTCTGGGGGCACACAAACTGGCAGGGCCCCCCCAACCTGGAGGAGACCCTCCCATGCTCGCGGAAAGAGCGTCTGCCAACGCGGCGTGGGACCGAAGCCCAGCACCCAAGATGCGGAGCTGACAGTGCACTCGGAACTACCAGGAGATAACGGGAGTTGTGTAAAAATACTGCATGTTCCCCAATTAATAATTGCAATCAATTATTTATATAGATATTCACATTTCTACAAAGAAGGGAGAATAATTATAAATAATGCATTGCATATGAGGGAATGGATTCTCTTTTACAATATCCTATATAAGAAAGAGTGGTTTTGCTAGAATTATAAACAAATAATGTGGTCCCATTATTTCTCAAGCTGGGCTGCAAGGTAAATCAAAGTATGGACTAAATCTTGCAGCAGGGGAGACACAGCTTTCCTGTAACACCAGCAGCCATTAAATGAATTTCCATACTATTCCTACAACCTGTCCCTTCTCCCTCACCCCTCAGAGGAAGCTGTGCTTTGAGAGGTTCTCTCCGTCAGGCAGTGGTGCTGTTATTCTGCCTTGGAAAACTCACCACAATTCCAAAATTGCCGTTATCGTATATGACTGGAAACAGCTGTCACGTGGGAAGCCGTCGGGATTTCCAGCCCCGACAGGTGCCCTGGCTGGAGGCACCATGAATCTCCTTTCCCCTCCCTCCACGCATCACCCCCCACCACCCGCCACTCGGTGCAGAGCACTCCCCAAGAGACTGGAGTTACCCGCGGCACCAGACTGGGCACGCGGCTTTGGGGACAGAGCATGACCCAAGTGGGACCACAAGCACCAGTGGTTTGACTTCACATAAAGCAGGTTTTGCACCTGGGTCTCTCGAGGCCCTGCAGCTGCCACTGATACTGCCCTTCCCTTTCTCTCCAGGATCTGGCACAGCAATTCAAATGGGACTTCAGAAAGAAAAGGGAGAGCGAAAGCCTAAGTGAAGCAATTGGATGATGCTGGCACAAGTCCCCTCGTTACGTGGGGGCATCCCTCATGAATGGACAGGAACAAGTGTTCCACTGTTTCACACCATCCATTCTTCCAGAGGTGGATATTAATTATTCCTGCTTTTCCATTTTAAGATAAGCTTGTTAACAAGAAATTATAGGGTAGCTCGGAGCAGCTATCCATTGGGTTGCCTGCATCAGAGTTTATGATGTTTACAGAGAAAAAGAAAATCAGTGTGAGGAGTAGCAGGGAGTAATTAATGTATTGTAGTGTGGAATTTCCACTTCCTACCTCCATTTAAATCAAATAAAGCTTGGCAGTGCCAGAGTAAATCAAGGGGCAGCCACCAGGGAGAGGGGATCGGCAGAGGCATTAGAGCCAGATCCAAACTCGTGCTTCACCCAAGCTCCTACTATTATTACTTGTGCAAAGCAAATATTCAGCCTCCAACCCTAAATCATTTCAATTCCTATTTCCAAGTATAATTTAATCTTTTTCAGCGACACTTGATGCTTACTTCATCACAGCATAATGACAGATTAAAAAGTTGTTGAATTAAATATTAAAGAGGACTTCAGGCAGTTCTGCATTTTTAAGGAATAACACAGATTGGAGATGAAATGAGAAGCCCAAATGCATATTTTATTCCAAAAGGAAAGAATACATATATTTTTCCTCCAGGCCACCTACTTTGTAATAAAACATAGGGCAGGTTTTTATTTAGTGGATAAAAGCATGATATAGTATTATAGGATTCATATCACAGTAAACCGGTACCATGCAACGGTGTCAAAGCTAATGACACCGTATGATCAAACACAGTCCCTTGTTAAATATATATGTGCATCCGCACTGCGGATCTGTACTGTATACAACTCTATATAGTCACTGACAATATTTTCATTAGACTACTTAAGCACAATTTATTGACTCTCAGAGGCGAAAGTTTATCTTGTGATGACACCTCCTGCATGACATCAAAGTGTAGAATGCAAAACATAATTTTAGCTATTACTGAAATATAAATCATTCTGAGGAAAATTATGTCAGCATATGAATAAAAAAAAAAAAGTCACTTTAAATTTAAACTGTAGTTTAAAGTGTCTGAAATTCTTGAAGATAAATAGAGATGATGACAAGTTTGAACTTTAAAAGAAACCTCCACATTTTGAAGAAAAAAAGTCCCAAACTATTGTATCATAGTATCAGGAGATTAATCTTTACATATAAAATGATCAAGGAGCACGCCTTTAATTTTCTACGTATGTGTTAATATTTCTCCTCAGTGACCACAGAGAACACCTTCCACCTCCGTATCTCTGTAACTGTATGGGTCACAAATTTTGCTTTCATTCCATCACATGCACAACACGCACATGCACATAGACGGCAGAAGAATCTGGAGAAGTCTTTGATTGCTGTGAAGTGAATACGGTGAAATCAGAGGTGTCATCTGGATTCAGTACCGGGCTGACATCGTTGTCACCACCGCTTCGACACAGCGAACGTGTTTCATACACAGAAACACCCAGGAGAGAGGGAGGGAGAAGAGGACATAATGGGCAGGAGCAGAGCAGGGTGGCCCTAATGGAAATGTACATGTACTGAGTTCACATTGGCTATTGTAAGACTGGGGACACTTTACCACGTACCAAACCGTCAAGCACTCTGGGTTTCTATCTTCACATGAAGTTTACTCAGTACAAGACAGTAAATATTTTCAGATAGGGTTTGGCATCCCTGATCTGTAGTATTAGCCAAAGAAGTCTCTGGTGTGGGTTTGGGGTTGTGGGTTTGGGATGTGGGCTCACGATGGGGGAGACCTACTGAGTCACCCCACCAACGGGCACTCTCGTTCTTGGCCATGGAGAGGGGGAAATTCCTGAGGTGAAATGAGCCATTTTCAACCATTTGTCCTGGCACCAAGAGGAGCAATTTTGCTACAGAACTAAGGCCCTGGATGCTGGAAACACTGGAAAAATTGCTGGAAAAATACACAAACTAAAAGATTCCTGCTCTTGGCCAGCGGGGCCTGGCCTGGCAGGCCCACAGAGGCCACCCATGTGGGGCCAGATGGCTGCTCCAGGCCCCACCATGCCACCCACACCACCCGTCCCCACAGCCCCGACGACACCTCCTCTCCCGCCTGCCCTCCCCAGGCAGCGGCTGGGTGCCCACGGGAGGGTGCCCAGTGGCGGCACCAACTGACATTTGCTGGGCACAAGAAGGGCACGAGGGGCCCATGGCAGCCCGGGACACCTCGTGCTCCGCCAGGCCAGGTCGCGGCCTTCCTGCCAACTCTGGGACGGCGTGCACATCCCGATTAGTGGGACAGTATTAATTATTATTGCCGTTATTAATACCAAAGGGATCCCGGCCATCCTTTTGTCAGCACAACCACTCTGCCTTTAAGTCATTAAGCCGCAGAACAATAACGGCGGGCGAGCCGACAAGAGAAATGCCATTGTTCCCTCTCCCCAGCCTGAGCGGCTCGTCCTGCTCCCATGTAAATGAACTTAATGCTCTTCATTCAGGCGCACTCGGAGGGTTCTCATTTACTGCCTCTCTCTCTGTGACAGCATTTTCTCACCAGCCCTGACTGCATAATTAATGCAAATGCAGCCTTAGTGTCATGAGCTGGGCTCCTTTGGTTTACTTTGGTACGACACTTACAGAGGAATATTAACTAGAGAAAGCAGCATCACAACAGGGGTGGAAAATCAGCCTGTCAGGGACTCATTCCAAATGCCACGGAAAGGAGAGCGCCTTCAAGATTGTTTCATCAAGGTGATTGAGAACAAAAACTACTGAGGAAAATTCGAGCTTACATTTATGAGCTTCTCCACATACATTATTTATATCACCAGAACCTATAGGAACATTATTTCCAAGCACATATTCATACAAAGACACTGTTTGGGCTGAGAACAGGAATTACATGTACAAAGACAGACACACAGACAGACAGATGAACACCCGGCACTGATCACAGGTACCCAGAGCACTGCCCTGGACGCCCTTTGTGTGCGTGTCTGCCTGCTCGCGGGAAGTTCACGGGCATTAGGATTTATTCCAGCACAACTCCACACACGCTCGCTCCTCAAAAAGGTCAGTGAGCCGCGTACCCGATATAGCCCTTTGCAGGGATAATCCTGCATTTTAATCCTGCCTGTTCCAGTCAAAATTGCCTCTGTTAGTTGTTTTATTTTTTTCTTTCCCAGTAAACCAGACAGCAGTTCTGCACGAAATACAAGAGAATTAAAGCAGGAGAGCTGGATTCAGCTGTATTATCAGTACTTTGTACCAAACATCGCAAGGAGAGCGTGTCTTTTTTCCAGAACAGCCATGCTGGAAATGTTTATTCAGATTCCTTCTGCTTGTATTTCCCTACCGGATAGTGCTCTGTCTTGTATTTTTGATCTGAAACAAAAGTAAATTTGCAAGCACTGTATGTTTATTTTGTGTTACTGTTTATTCTTTAGTTACACTGAAAGACACCTCACATGTTTTTTTTTAATTTGGGGATTTCTGTGTAATCTTTCTTTATTGCCTACTGCTACCAGGCACACCAGCACTGGTCAGATCTTCTGGGAACACTGCCCTTTACAGAGCTGCTAATACTCTGGTTCACAAAAATATGCGTCAGATTCCTCTCACCTCCTCCCCCCATCGGTGCTAATTTAAAAAGCATGAGAAATTCAGCAGTAATAAATATAGACCCTGTTTATCTGCTCTCCTGTGTTAGAGGCTCTGGGTCACCTTTTCAACCTTTTCAATGTGTCTGTAATGCCTGGAAGCCAAGGCTTTTTTGACAAGCAAGCTGAGATTTTTTGGTCATCCCAAAACCTGGAACTTTTAACAAAACCAGCATCCAACATAGCAAAACCTGTTATTAAATCCTAAAAAACTAGTGATGCCTCAACTGCTGAATCAGAGCAAGCTGGTTCTCTGCTTGTTTACTTCCCAGTGAACAGTCAGATCAAGCCCTGCCAGAGGACACACGACTGATCTGTGGGTAGCTCAAGTGAGGGTGAACGTGTTTTGTCACTCGCCTGCCTTTGGACTGCACGCAGCAAAGTCAGCAACCCTCTTTGTCCAGGATTTGTGCCCAAAATGAGCGCAGCCACACCAAAGGGGCCTTGCGAAGGAGATCTGGGCAAGGGGAAGCTCCAGGCTCCAGCAGTGGTGGTGTCACAGCGGGAGGGCGAGACCTGTGACTGCGGCCACCGAGGTCCAAGCTGCACGAAGTGTCACCCACCTCCAGACGTACAGCGCTCGCTCTTCAGAGAATGACACAGCTAATTACATACAGAGCTCAAGTGGGTTTTTTTTCTTCTTTTTGCAATCCCTCAAAGCCAAACCACACACCCCAGGCTTCAACTTTTACTTGCTTTACTCCCCTTAATGCAATTAATAAAAACAGCCATGCTCCAAGTGCCCGCCTGGCCATACTGAGCTGTGCTGTGCTGTGCTGTGCTGTGCTGAGCTATGCTGAGCTGTGCAAGGCAGTGGAGTCACGGCAAGGCAGGGTCACAGTTCCCCAGGCAGGCGAGGAATCCGGCTTCCCCGGGGTCAGGCGTGGGCCTGGGGATAGCCTTACACCCCCTGCCACCCAGGCACCGAGGACCACACCAACTGCAGATCCTCACCAGTCTAATTGAATAGACAATAACTGAAATAACACCTTTATACCCCCAAATATACCATGCCACCGAATGGATCAAAATGAACATGCCAGTCAAACGGTTTGTTTTAGACAGGAAACAGCCCCGCAGACCATTATTACAAATTAAAGGTATTCTATTGAAGTCATTTTTAATCCCTTATAAATGAATAACCCTTCTACCAACATTAAATCATTTTCTTCTGCAGAAGTAACGTTTCCTCTCCGTGGCACAGGATATATTCCCCTGCAGACCGGGAGCTATCCTTCCATGAGAGCTGGTGGTGGCTGATTACACCGCACCAGGACTCATAAAATTCCCCCAGAACTCGCACTTGTGTCTTCCCAGGGCAGAGCTGCCTTATCTCATCCATAAGCAATAATGCCACTTTATTTTCAGTAATCAGCACGCAGATGATTATTTAGACGCAGCCTCATAATCCTTCTCACTCCAACTACGAAAGACCACGATTTGAAATCTGCAGCCAAGAAATTCCACCCATTGCAGAGACGCAAGGTGGGAGCTCAGTCCCTCGGTGCTGTGGCGCGGGGAGCGTGTCAGGGCTTATTTCTGTTTGTTAAGGTAGACGAAAAGTAGAACACGAGTCCAGGAGAAGAGCGAGTTCAGACAACTTTTGGCATCGGCCGTGCAATGTCCATTTCGGCACAGCTCTAATAGGGCATCAATATTGTCATTTTAAACTCGGGATCAGTACACAAATGTGCTATAAATGGGAAAATCCCTTGTGATACTTGTGTGAAACATGCAGCTCATTGATTTTGTTCTTGATGGTCTGCTATTAAACTAGCGAACATGCTGACCTTGTGTGCAAAGGCAGAATAGTGTGCATGCAACATAAAGTTGAAAAACAGCTTTAAAATGACTGTTTAAAACTGGAGACTGCAAACCTTAAAATATAGACAAGCATTCCATAGTTTATTTTAAATTGGCAACCACAATTTAACAAGCTATTCTAACAAAGGATTAGCATAGCATGTGCTTTTCTTTAGCCATCAATTATGACACAGGGTAATGCAGGGCACAACTTAAGTGTCAAATTACAATATGCTATAGAAAACCACTTTACAACGCTGCCTTCTGTTTGCTTAGCAATTACTACAGCGCTCGCCGCTTTATGTGGCAAGCCTTGGTCAGAATACTTCCTGAGAATTATTCTGCATGTGCGTGTACTTAGAGATCACAAAATGCTGGCTGCTTCTTTACCCTGTTTCTACTGTTTTAAACGAAGAGAAAATTTGCCGGTGTTGATTTTTGTGTTGTAAAAATTCAAATAAAAATTCAAGTGCATATCCTTGTTGCAGATTCCATTAGATAAACAGGATTATTTTTAAAAATTTATTAGATATTGAATATTTCCATAGGATGAAACCAGCAATTTCCAGTTAGCTCAATGACAGTTTCAGATACTTAATCTGTTACTTGGAATAAAATTAACAGTTCTATCAATTTCAAATCTGGGATGATCGCATGCAGATACTGATGTAGGCAAAACATACAATGCTAAGAAGATGTGTGGATAATTTAGCAAGATTTAAAATATTGTCTTCACATAAATCAGTCATACTTACAAATGTCCACCTTATGAATTAAAAAATGGTAAGAAAGTTTTTATTATCCTTGTCACATGAATACAGATTGTATTTCATGTGAACAGGGAGGGGGAGCCCCCTGTTTTAGCTATTTTTTCTGTTCCGCTGTCCTTTCTCCTGCATTTGCCTAAAGGCTCTCAGTAAATTACACTCCAAGTAAATGACTGTAATTTACCCGTTGAATTCCCTTGTTCAGGAAAAGCACACACCACACATTCCAGCGTTTCCACAGCTCAAATTTACCATTCTCGATGTCAAGAACAATCCACGGGCAGTAATTTGAAACTGTTTGAGCCTTCAAATAAGGGAAATTAGAAATGTTTTGAGAGCTAAGATTTTCAGTGAGGAGATAAAACCTGATAAAATCTGTAACAGTTCAATTCCTTCTCCTTTATATTTATAAACAGGGCATTAAATGTACTGCTAAGCCAGTGCCAGTGCCCTGATACCAGCTCGGCTCGGCCGATGCTGCACGGGAAGCAGTATTAGCAACGAGAGGAAAAGCATTTTTAATGAGGTAAAAAATTTAAAGGCCTAAAAACAGAAAGAAAGGTAGACGACCTTGCAGCAAAGCAGAGGAGCGGCAATGGCGCCAGAGTCCCGATCCCCCTCAAAGCGGCGGCCAAACTCCCCGCGACCTCCGCCAGGCTGGAATTTCCCCCAAATCCCCATCTAGGCTTAAATTCAGCTATTTGTTCCTAGACGGCTCAATCCTGACAACACAGTGGAGGCTGTACAGCTGGGCAAATCTCGAAATTAAAATATTCTATAAAACAGGATTTTAATTAACATCTAGAGCGATTAAAGCAGAGAAATCCATACATGTTGGTGATGAATTATCCCACGCGGCGGCGGGGAATGTTCTGGGCCCGGTGACGGATACGCTGCACGACCAGACACAAACACCTCCCCTCGCCTCGCCACGCACAAAACCCCACCGCTAGCACACTCAATAACCGCAACCGCCTATTTCGCTCTGTCTAAAGGCAGGTTTTCATATGGTAAAACTGTTATAAATCCTCATTATCCTAAATAAAATTACAGCACTTTAAACATTTCCAGGGAGAACATTCTCTCTTCTAAACAACTACCTTAGCGAGTAATAGGAAGCAATATGGTTGCACTTGTGTCACAGTTGGAAGTCTTTTTAAACTGTCGCCCTGCTAGCAAACCAATTCTACATATTAAAATGAATGGATTGCTTATTTCAAGGGGAAAAATCATTTATAAAATCAAGACCATTATTAAGATACTGTGACTTATTTCCACTCTGGAGTGCATGCGAAACAGATAAATGCAGCAACCTATTCACACTGAAATGTCTCTTTTTTTTTTTGATGCCACAATTTTCTTTTTCAAATGAGTCATCCATGCGTACAAGTAAATTAAAAATTGATCTAGATTCCACATGCAAGGAGCTGAAGTTTTTACACGTTTCCACATTACAAACAAGGACAGATCTCACAAACATCTGGCTACAGGCTTTCATTTCTAAAACGTAAGAGATCTTCCTCCTGCCGTCCCTGCCAGACACTGGCACGGCGCGAGACTCCCGAAGGCACACGCGCAGTATTTAGGCTGGGCGGCTGTAAAGGTACCTGACCTGCAGCAGATTACTGTACATTTTTAGTGTGTAATTGGCTGACCTCCTCATCGGTTGTCGTCTTAGTCTGAAATAATACCCTGGCCTGGCCATATCGCCTATTTATTCAGGACCCTTTAACAGATTAGTTGTTTGGATTAAATCTAATCAGAGGTTCAGTTAACACACCACAGCAGGTTTGGGAGCGTGCACCTTGTAGTCACTGAGTAAATTACAGGAACCCTATAATTTGATGAGAACATGTGGGCATTTTTCCACAAACTCATAAATTACTGATTGCTTTTTGTAGGTTTCATTGATACTAATGTGTGCCTCCCTCCATGCCTCTGCCCCAGATTGTTGCTGGCACAAACATCGCCACTTGGAAACCCAGGAAATTACGGAAACATGTTTAATCATGAGGTTTAAAACTTTCCACGTTAATGATGGGGAAGGCTGCTGCTCTCGAGCTGCAAAGCAGCCTCGCTGTGGGTTGCCCAGGGCAAAAGGCTTCTAGCGCAGATTTGCTCTCGAGTACAATGGCGCAGCTCGGGATTAGCCCGGGAGATCTTCTCAGATGGGGCTTTCCGCCTGCAGACCCTTGCCTGCCAGCACCTCCACTGCTCTCCCACTTGGTCCCGCTCCCCGAACCAGAGAGCGGGCTCTGCACACACTACACCTTGTGCAAACCTCATTTTAATGGGAAAGGCAGCTAATAATAAAGCAATTAGCTGCTCAACTAAGAAACTGCCAGTTTTGCTGTTGTCTTTTTTTAATCACTGAAAATTTCTCCGTTAATCTCAAGCCATTTGTAGTATCTGTTTTCATAATTGCAAACCTGGATGAATTGTTTCCTGAAGTTGAACCATGGCTGATGCCAGCAGAACCTACGAACACATAAAGGCTTCAGTTTCTAATGTCACTATCAAGCCAAAAACAATTACACCCATTTGAATTATGGCAACCAATAAACTTAGATAATCACCATATGCAACATAACATTTTGGCACTTGAACTAAAAACTCTTGTAGACAACTATAGATTGCTGCTAATGTTGAGCGTTCTTGTCCTACCCAAGGCTGCCAATAGAAATGCCAAAGCTGCTGAATGCTGCTCATCCTCGTAATGTTGTCAGTGAATGGCACATTCACACAGCCCCCAATCCTCTCTTCCCAGGCATGGTCTTCTCCAGCTGCAGCTTAATTTCCTGTGACTTGCCTAATTACTGTAATTAAGGATTAATTGCCATTAATTATTCACACATAAGCTCATCGCAAATCATGGGGTAAATGTCTTATGAAAGCTGCCATACAAGCCATGTATAAACACACTGGGATGCTCCAGGCAGGAGAATCTATCACTCAGCCCTGAAGCAAATCTCTGTGCTTCTCTTACAAAAACAGCTATAACTCTCAGAAACTCGACAGTCTTTCCAGGTAAGCATTAGGTTACAAAGCATGTTTTCCTGTGGAAGCCACAACGGTTTTATTAGTACTATAAATGCTGTTTTATCTTTCCAACTGCTATTTTTATGTTTCCATTTTTATTCTACGGTGCTCAGTTTAGGACAAGCATTTGCTCGGAGGAGGAATGTTTGCAGTTGCTGCTCCCCCACCCCACGCCGCGGCTGCCGGAGGTTTGCCGCGCAGCACCATGTGCCAGGACCAGCACGCCAGCAACAAAACCCAGCTCCTCCTCAGCTGCGGGACCGGCACGGAACCCCCGGTGCGTCCGTATTCACAGACAGCGAGGCCAGCAGGCTCAGATACCCTCCGTGGGGGCAGACTGGCCCGCAGCACCGGGCTGGGGAAAACGCACCGAGCCAACTCAAACAGCGGATGTGACGGAACCAAACCAGGAGCACTAACGAGAGGAGCCCAGCGCTATGATGGCTGGCTTGACAGTTTCTCTGCTTTATTTTAACTGTCTTTGCCCTCCACTTCCAAAGTGAGCTAAAGGACGAGGCAGGTTTCTTTGTTAGCAAACTAACATGGTGCGGGACGTCGAGAGCGCGGGGATGCAGCCTTGGCTGCCTGGGTACAGCCGCCAGAGAGGGCACCAAAGTCAGCACCCCCTTTCCCAAAACGCCGCGTTGCTGTCAGTCTCTCCCGGTTCCTTCAATGCCGGGTTTGAAACTGTAAGAATTTGATTTAGCAGGATGAGCTGCAGCGCTGCGGTGAGCTGCGCAAAGAGCCAGGGAGATCCTCCATCAACGCCGTGCATTACACCGAAACACTGCCCCAGGAAATTTAAGTATAAGCAGGCAGAATGTTGTTCTAATTGTTATGTTAGTACCTTCTGCAGCAAATTAATGCATGAAACATTTTCATTTCGGTACATAAGTTTGTGTGTGTCTGAGTTAAACATTTATGTTAATGGACCTTCTGGCAGATCTGTAATGTTTCAAATACTCTTGTAGAACAGCTTTTTCTAAATACATCATTTAGCAGTTCTTTCCCCATTTTCTACCTGATCTGGGGGCATGCAGGAAGGGAAACTATTTCACAGTTTTAAAAACCTCCCGCTCGAGTAACTACAAAACTCAGCTGCGTTCAGGCAAGGTAGCAATTAAGCCTGCACCGCCACCAGCAATGTAAACTGTATTAAAAAAAAAAAATTAAATAAAAGGCACACTAATAGCCAGCATATGCTGCCATCACAACACCCTGCATCAGCACGCTGCGCTCCCCAGCCAGGGCGTGCAGGCTGCGCCCCGCTCCCAGCCCCACTTCTGGCACCCAGCCCCGCTCCCCGCAGGCCATGCCAGCCCCAAGCGCCCTGCTGGGCTGCTGCAGGTGGCTGGTGCCCAGGTGCCACCCGTGCACACGGCAGCGCTCTGCCGGGGGCTGCCCTCTCCCCATAGTGCAGCTCCTGGATGCTGTCCCCATGCCGGCTGCCCTAGAAACCCTCCGTTGATCTCCATCCTGTAACTCTGACAGGAGGACACGCATGTGGTCCTGGGATGGCTGCCAGGATCCTGGAGCGTGCCAGGACGCAGCGCTGCAGGGCGCAGAGCAGGGAAGGTGCCCTCTGCCCCTGCGGGTGCTCATCAGACTGGGGGTGATGGGCATTTCTGTCTGGTGAGGGCATCTGTTGGGATGTCACGCAACTGCATGCAGGGCTCAAGAGGGGTGAGGGCTGGCCCCAAACTCTCTCCCGTCCATGCCTGGACCTCTCAAAAGCAGGAGGAGGTCTTGGGCCATCCGCACAGCCCTGGTCCCACATGTCTGCTTGCTGCCAGTGTCCTCCAAAGTGATATTTCCACATCTCCAGCCACCTTGGTGCTCAGGAAGCTGCCAAACTCTCCATTTACAGACTCCCAGCTCCCTTGATCTGAGTAATTAGGGTTTATGTGTTAATTGGAGTAAATACAAATATGGGAGTCACAGATATAAATTTCCAAGCGCAGTTGCAGAAGATGCCTCAGTGGGCCAGTGCTGGACCAGTGCTGTTGCCAGCAGGGCAAGTGCCCACGCAGCGGGTCAGGCCCAGCTCAGTGCAGTCTCCAGACCCCAAATCCCATGTTTCTGGTCCTCATGGGCTGGGATGCCAACAGCTTCCTTGGGAAGTAGACGCCTGGCGCCGAGCAGAAGTGCAAAGGCAGAGCCTGCTCGGCCATGAATTAATGTTGCTGAAAGTACCTGGCATGAGACCAGGCTTTACGGCCGCAGCAGCCCCAGGCAGATCCCAGGGAAGGGGCGCAGGAGGAAAGGTCTCTGCAAAGGGCCGAGAGCTAGATGGAAGCTAGGGTGAGGCAGAGCCATCCCCACTGGGTCGGGGAGCTGGATGTGTGCTCCAGAATGAAGGGACCCACCTGGGGTGCCCCATCCTGCTGTGCAAGCTGGGGGAGGACACTTCTGGTGTGCCAGCCAACAGCTGCTCCACCAAGGGCAGCCAGACCCAAGACATGAAACCTCCTCCCAGCTCGCATCCCACTATCTCTCTGAAAGCAATACCTGTAAAAATTGTAACTTCTTTGACAGCAGCGCTATTATTCCTGAAATATGTGACTAAATATTACACAGTAAAAGCATTTTCCCTCTTGAATTAATTACATTTCACTTCTTCCCCCCCTACTTCATATGTAAAGGCTTTCACTGTCCAGTGCAGGAGGCCCTCCTCTGAGCAGATATGACATTTGGCAAGCCTCATTTATCCCGAAATTTATAATTCAACAGATGCTTTTGCTAACGCCTCTTGATAACGTTGCAGCAGCAACACAAGTTGTAATTGCTGGGCATAGGAGGCTGAATGTGAATACAGGTATTACTATTATTTTATTAATCCTGCTTTTAAACACTACGCTCTGCGTGGTTTACGAATCAGTTTAAACTTTGCTGGAAACTTTTATAATAAACAGTCCTGCTACATAATTTGATGTTTTTAAATGAAAGCATCCAAGCTAATCTATACAAATTAACAGATGTCCTCCTGAAACAGTTAGAAACAAAGAAATGCAGATGCGAACATCATCAGCATCCAAATGAGCTTATTGTAGGACCCTTTAAGGCACATCTGAGCATAGCTCCAGCCTGTAGTCTACCTTTCAACTTGCAAATGACAGTGTCACCAAACACTGTCCTTCCATCAATCAAGCTGGGTCATGAATATACAAAAGGCAGCAGAGAAGCTGGCTACCTCCTGCAGTTCAACTTGGCCTAATTATCTGGGCCTTTCTTTTTGTTCCCATCTGAAGGGTATACACCCAGTCAGCTGCTGGGCAGCCCCAGGCCTCATCACGGGAGGTTACGCACACTGACCCTCCTGCGGACAGCCAATGCAAGTTAAATGTGAGCACCAAATGTCATCTTTCTTATTCATCATTATGAAACTTCCCTCCCCTTTCAAAATACCAATCTGCTGCCATTTTCAGACCCTCCCCCGCACCCCTCCAAGCTGTCATTTCGCAGCCCTCGCTGCCAGTCGAGTGAATTAGCATCCTAACTGATGTGCTGTTATTCTCCCCTGCATCCCTCAGATGCGTTAACTAATGACCTCCCCCCAGAAAATCCAGCCGGCCGCCAGCGCCTCCTCGCCGGGCAGGCGGCTCCGGGTGGCTCCTTCCACAGCGCAGGATCTGCCAAGCCACCGGCCGCAGTTGGAAGAGGCCTTTTCAAGTGGCTCTTCGTGTCTCATCCAGAGCAAATTGGTGCTAACGTGCTGCTGTCACCTGCCACTGGCAGCAAAGGAGCCCGAGTGCTCCCAGGCCACCAAGTCCGCAGGCAATGTCACCGTGGCGACCATGCCAGCACCGGGAGCCTTCCTCCCATGGCAAGGACCTGCTCACAGGAGAACCACGTGTAACACCACCCAGAGGCTCATCTCTGGGAGGGAACAAAAGCACAGCGGGGCTGCTGCCCTGGCCAGGCCACCCTGTGGACCCCCTGCACCTCTGGCACTGCTGCCAGTCGAGGGGGACAGTGCTCAGGGGGTAAGGAGACCCTGAGAGCCGCTGTGGCTCAGCGGCGCGTGGCCGTACGCCTGAGCACGTACCCTGACTGGGACTGGGAGAGCTGCAGTGAGATGGAGCAGATGGTGCCCCAGACCGCGGGATGCTGTGTGAGGTGCCAAGGCTCCACAATGGTGCCCAGGACCCTGGGATGCTGTGCGAGACACCAAGGCCCCTCAGCGGGCTGAGGGAGATGCTGCCTGTCCCGGGTGGCAGCTCCCCCTCACAAAACCCACCCTGGGCTGAGGCCCAGGCCACGCCATGCCCCATGCCAGTGACCACGCACAGTCCCGGCCCCGCTGACACCGCCGTGTCCCGGCAAGGGTGAGCTCCCCTCGCCCGCCCGTGCCCCTCCACCCTCTGCGCCAGGAAAGGGCTCTCAGATGTAAAAAGACTTTGGAAACTGAAAGGCAATTCATGTAAGTGAAATACTTCAAGGCTTGAAATTCCCTGTAGGACCCCAGAAACTCTAGAAACACAGAGCCAGGAAGAAATCTTCAAATCCCTCTTTTAGAATTGAAATCACTTTATAGACTAACAGAGCTCGAGTAAATGTGGGAGGAATTTTAATGACTGCAGGTATTTCCTGCCTTATAAATGATTGTCACCTGGTGAGAGGATCGATCTTGGGGGTGGGAACGCGTGGGTTGGCTCAGCAAAGCCTCTCAACCTCCTTCCAGCCTCTGGGCCCCCAACCTTGGTCGACCCCGCCAAGCCTGGCAGTGCTCCGGGCCAGATACCGTGAGCCCCACGGTGACCGTCGGGATCAGCCCTCGCTGCGAACACACCCAAACCCCTGCAAAGGCCTCCTGGCCACAGATGTGCGCCCGTGAACCCACACCATCGCCCTCCTCTCTCCAGGCACCAGCAGGCACTGGGCGTTCCCAGAAGCCCCTCTTCAGAGCTGCCCATGGATCAGCGGGGAGACGGGGAAAAGTTAATCCTGAAAATGACCTTTAGAAAGAAACTGTAGCGCGGATAATTTATCGCAATGAAATGAAAGCAAAAACAAAATCTGCATCCCTAATTTCTTCTTCCTTTCAACGCTTGGTATCTGATTTTGCAAACTGCATTATATATGTTTACATTTCTATAAAAGCAAGTGCTCCTTGGAGGAGCGGCTTAGGTAATTCACATTTGCATCATGCGTAGCTATGATAAATAATAAATATGTAGCTGATAAATGGTACTGTGCAACTGGAAGACCTATTTTTTATTGAATGGCTGACTAAATACTCATGTAAAAGTCATAACTTGATGCTTCTTTTACCCTGGGGCTGCAGTAATTTATTGTCGTAATTTATACAGGCTGCCTTGGTGAGGGGACAGTTTCAGACCAGGCCAGGGTCTGTCCCATCCCCACCGTCCCCTGCCTTTGGGGCCATGGGGTGGGTCCCACGGGACATGCAATGAGCAGAGAGGTGCGATGGGTCAACCCCAGTGTTTGGGTGCAATGGTGCCACGAGGGCAGGGAAGAGGCGGATACAGTCACGCCCTGGCAGCACGGGGAGCTGCGCTGCACAGCGCGTGGTCATGGCAGAGCAGAGGGACCGTCCTCCCCGGGCCCCGGGCAGAGGAGGCAGCGCGGGAGGGGACCTCGGCTGCTCTCACACCACCAGCACCCGCCTCAGAGCCAGCTGTGCCCGGGGCCCTGTGCTGAGGCACCCATGTGTTGCAGAGTGCGCTCTCCCGCACACGCCGGCGGAAGCAGGGGCTCATCCCAACTCCGCCCGTGTCCCGTTCCTGGGGGACAATAAATCCCCACCCCAGGGCTGGACCCCTCTCATGGGGAGGTGATTTCAACCTCGCTTGAATCAGGAAATCTCTGCCCTGCCCACCCCGCACCGACTCGTGGAACTGCTCTGGGGAATTCACCGGCAGCCTAAAATCTGCAACTCAAGCAGGAAATCTGAGGTTCATAAAGCACGGAGCTGCTGTCCAGCCTGGGAGACAGAGACAATAAATCCTGCTGTGTGCTACCGCTGAAACTTTCCTTTGAAAAACGTACAAAACCACCCCTCCCAAAACGCAAAGTGGGCCCCACCGCTGCCAACGACCAACAGGATTAATTGGGGAAGGAATTTAAGAAATATATTGCAGGCAATATTCTGCCTTTGATAATTTAGAGGCAGCCATGATAACCACTATTTGTACATGACAGTCATATGAAATAATAAACCTTGCTAGCTATAAACATTACCAAATTCTGACACTATTGATTTATTATGTCTAACAGTGACATCAAACCGAACAACTGACAGAAACAATGTTACAGCTTTAAGAGCAGTTTGTCAACGATTAATTCTGCCAAACGGGGTTTAGTTTTATGCTGGGACTGCTTGTCTAGCAGTTGTCAATCCAAGCAAAAATTACTACTGCCACACGTCTGCTCATGCCAGCCCGAGGCGCCGCTCCGCTAGCCCTCATTACCCCTATCACTGCAAATACAGATGCAAGGCCAGTCCCTATTTAATATGCGTGTTAATTATGCAAATTATTAATTGGGCTGGTGCTTGAGGACTTGTGTTTATGCCCAGATTAGAGTCAATAACTGTATCACACAGCATTTTAAGCCTGACCTGTGACAGAAATAAAGCTGTGCTGAAAGCGACATTTTCCCTGCCTGCGCTGCGGCTCCTGGCCGGGCTGTGCTGGGCTGTGCCAGGCTGTGTTGGGCTGTGCTGGGCTGTGCCAGTCTGTGCGGGGCTGTTCCAGGCTGTGTTGGGCTGTGCCAATCTGTGTGGGGCTGTGCTGGGCTGTGCCAGGCTGTGCAGGACTGTGTTGGGCTGTGCTGTGCTGTTCCGGGCTGTGTGGGGCTGTGCCAGGCTGTGTTGGGCTGTGCCAAGCTGTGCTGGGCTATGCCAGGCTGTGCCAAGCTGTGCCGGGCTGTGCTGGTGGCCGAGGGTCGCTCCCGCCACGCTGCGGCCTGCGCAGCACCCGCCCAGCACAGGGGCCTCGTCTGCGCCCAACGTCCCCTCGTCAGCACTCCCCCCTTCTTCCAGGTATTTTTACAGCCATTTTCTCTTCCAGCAGGAATGTGGGGCTGTGCTATTTATATTACACTGTCAATAAAAAGCGTATGACGTGATATTATATGTTGTAAATTTGTTTGATTTTTTTTTTTAAATCAAACACGTTTAAAGGCGCAAAGACAGAGGGTAAAGCTATGAGGCTTTTCCAATTAAAATTTACAGCAGACAATGTTGTAAATTTTATACAGTTGTAATGCTTGCTGCAGTTGTGCTGAAATGGGAACTATTGATCAGCCTGATTTCCCAGGATACGCGAGGGGGAAACAAGGTATTGCACCAGCAGAAACAAAACTTTCATTTGTAAAGCCTTCTATTATACTTTACTGCCCTCATTTGGTTCCAGATGCATCTCTCTTAGCAGAAGAAATAAGGTCAGAGCCTCTTCCCCAAAGAATAGTGGAGTAGAGGTGGGGAGCAGGGAACTCCATGGCTCTGCCCCACACCGTGCCTGGGCCAGCTCGCCCAGCGCCAAGGGACGGCACTGCTAGAGCCGTGCTGTGGCACAGGGCATGGGGCAGATGGCACAGGGCACCTGGCATGGGGCAGGGTGGCTCCAGGAAGCCCCAGGACATGCACCCAGGGTGCCTGAGGGGCCCCTGAACACAACAGAAGGGCTCTGGGCCCTGGAAAACCAGTCTGGGGATAGCGAGTCCATGTTGTCTAGCGAAGGTAAGACTGACAAACGCATCCGGCCTGATTTACCCAGTGGAACGCAAAATGTGGCCCATGGAAAACAAAAGGGTGAGGGGCCAGGGATGTGACTGGGAAGGGGGAAGGCCGGGGCTGTGGCCGGGAAGCGTCAGCCCTGGCAGCAGTGCTGAGGCACTCGCTGGGTCTCTGTGCCAGGCTCTGTGGCAGCACCGACAGCCATGCAGGCCACGGCTGTTCATCCTCACAACAAAACACGGGGAAAAACCATGTCGGGTGATATTTTATCCAGGCTGCTGGCGCTGCCACAAGGGGCTGGTGTGAGGGGCTGCGAGGCACAGGGCACAGAGGTGCGGATCACCACGTCCCTCAGCCAGTGACGACTCCAGTGCCTCTGCTCCCGCTCTCCCTGCTTTGTGCCCAGCACTGAACCCTCACACGGCCTCACCTTGCAGCCTCCACAACGCCAGCCCAGGGATTGCTGCGCTTTGGGGCCAGGAGCTGCAGAGGGCAGCGAAACGGGCAGTACACAAAAGGCAGCACCAAGGGAGGGCGAGCAGCTTTCAGCAGGTGAGACGTCAAGCGGCAAGAAGCTGGTGAACACCCCGATGTGCTGGGGAAGAGCCCATGAGCCACCAGCGCGTGCCCTTCTCTGCTCGATGTGCCAGGGCACGTGTGAGGCAGCGCCAGGCGGGCACGGCAACATTGCCAGCGCTGGGGAAAAGCCCAGAGCAGAGCCTGGAGGGAGCCAGGGCTGGTGTCAGGGTGGCTTGTGGGGCCACGGGAGCCTTCACTGCAGGGCAGGCCCTGCCGGCAGCATGGCCCCCACCCTGGCACTGCCGGCTTCCTGCTGTTTTCCCTTGGCTTTTAGTAAGGTTCAGACCAGATGTGCTCTCTTTGCCATGGAGAAGATAACAGTTTTTAATGGGAAGCGTGGCACAAACGGAGCTGCCGCCTGTCCAACAGCTCTGTTAGTCTACACTAAGAGCATTTACATATGAATTATGGCCACCTTCAGACTCAAATACGGTGTTGTCTTTCATGTACACATTTTCTGCAGCTCTTCCTTCGCTGCAGCCCAATGGCTGTGCCAGGTGCTGGGCGCGGAGGTTTCTAGGAACACTCGTGCCAGTTGCCGCGCAGCAATGCTGCTCACCTGGGTGCCCCAGCAACGCCAGTCCCTGTGGCTGAGCACCCCTCCCCAGGGCAGGGCACCCTTCCCTAGGGCAGGGCACCCGCCTCCTTAGTGCTCAGGCACAAAAACCCGGCACCTCCCTCTGCCACGCCGGGACCAGACATGGTCCCCATGAGCCACTGGCTTTAAAAGGTGCCGCCTGGTGAGCTCAAACCTGCCACGTCACCTGCCTGAACCGAAGAGAATTTAAAACACAAACAACAAAGCCAGTGCTAAGTTAAAAGGAGAAAAAAAAACCAGACAATGGATGATCCTAATAATGGGAAAAGATAACAAAGCCCCTGGATCCCAGCATCTGGCACTAAATGCACTTTTCTGTAAACTGAATGGCGGCTTCCAAACTGCGCCAAGCATCACTCCTTTGCCAAGGCAGTAAACAGCTTTTATCAGCAATAATGATGGCATAATCCCAGCTAAAAAGGAAAGTAACATATGGCAGCAGCCCTACAAACACCATCCCAACAAAGTAGGGGGCATTTTTATTACAGCGTCCACTTGCAGAAAACCTGCCAGACTACTTCTCTCTTTTCTCCTCTCTTTTTTTACAGGTTATCATCTTCGCTGTTTGAGCTGAATGTGGCATTTGGGAGTTTTAAACTAATGAGTTCATTTTTCTAGGGGAAAAAAAAAAAAAAAAAAAGAGGAAGATGGGATACCCAGAACTGACAGATGACAACGAACACAGTCCTGTGAAATGAACGTATATGCTTAACACAGTGCTGGGGAAAAATAAATGCTGCAAAGGTGCCACATTATTTCAAATATTATTATACAGTTTAGTTTTAGGTGCAAGGCTATCTTTGGAAAACAAATATGTGGCAAGTAATAATTCAGACCTTAAACAATTCTTTTCTCTAATGATGCAATATGTTATATAGGAGCACTGCTAATAGGTCAGGTGTAAATCAGTGCAAATTTTGTTTACAAGCTGATTTCAAAAACAAAATTAATCTAACATTATTAACCTTTTTTAATGGCTGGCATCCTCATTTATATCTGTGGATCTAATATTCACAAAACTGATTTTAAGCCCAACTGTGTATTTATCAAAACCAGCGTGAGCCACAATGCCCGCATGGAACACGTTGGGGTGGACGAGAGGATTCTCTGCCGTCACACCGCCTTGCTCTTAATTGATGAAACGGCGCTTCGCTTTTCCCCCATCTTACGTGATTTGCTGAAACACCATCTCCGAGTGAAGAAGAGATTCCAATCTCACTTGGGCTCTGCAATCTCATCACGCAATTATTTGAAAACATTACGATTCACTAATTATCATGCTAATTATTTTGCCCTATACATTTGCCATCGTGTTGTACAATTAAGCACAGAGCCCAAACCTTTGTTCACACCATGCAAATGCACGTGCTGATTGGGGAACGACTGCAGGGAAGTGGAGGAATGCACTAATATTTTTTTGACATCTTTACCTATAAATATTTTTTCAGACTGAAAAATGTATCTAATAGCTCCACTCACTGATGTGCACTGCAGTTTACCACAGTGTCTATATTTCTGTTGTCAGTTTTACAGTATCTCCCTTCATTAAACCTATCAAGTTTTCCTTTTGATCATGCAACCAAGGCCAGAAGACAGATATCTTCCTGGAACAGAGCAGTCTGCCAAGTCTTTCACAAGACCAGCTTTAACCTCCCTATTGATTTTCTCAACACTGCAGCCATTCATTGTTTGTGACATTTGGCTGTCGGCTCTTTAACACCCTTCAACCAAATCAATTTCATATTTTTGTCAATGCCCTGCTAGAGGATGAGCAAAATGGGAAGAGACTTAGCATGATTTAGAATGTTGATTTTCTGGAGCGGTTTTATCTGTAGTTTTTACAAGCCTTATAAAGTTAATTCAACATGTTTATTTAAGCATATGTAATAAACTGGGACTGAAGCACTATCAGAGTTAAGTTTCAAATTCCCCAAATCTAATTCATGAAGGAAACTAAATTATTATATCAATGTCACTAAGAATAAACGTGTGGTAATCCCACCCCCTCCAAAACCAAAACACACATTAGGCAGGTCCCTGCCCACCCCCTGCCTGTGGTGCCAGGCCCAGGTGCTCCAGCACCAACAGATCCACCAGCAGCACCAGCACCTCCAGAGCTCCACCGCTGCTGCCCCTCCGCACAATGAGAGGTGGTCAGGCTGGGCCCTCAAAGGGCAGGAATTGTCTTTCCGAGCAACGGGCGTCAGAGCACAGCACTTGCAGAGCTGGGAGCAGCCATGCCCTGGGCAGGAGGGCGTGGGGGAGATGGGAGACGGATCCTGGAAGGGACAAGGAAGGGAGCTCCAGCCAAGCCCCTCGTGCAGCCATCGCACCAGTTTGTGCACGATTTCTGGGATGCGGGGTTCCCATCACCGTGGGCAGCCCCACCACCACGAGCTGCTCCAGGCAGTGCCAGCGGAACGGGGACGCGTCACTCCAGGAGAGCGAGCAAGGATCCTGACCCTCGCCGAGTCCTGAGCATCCCACAACCCTCCAAGCCAACCCCAGGGGACTGGTAAAACCCAACCACAACTGCAACCCAGCCCACACTGCTGTACTGTGACCATCACCAGACTGATGTGGAAGGGAGAGTCAGCGGAGTGCCTGAGATGGGCCCGCCAGGTCCAGCCCCAACCCCACACCAGGCCACACGCTCTGACCCACACATGGACATCAGGGATGCATTTTGGGGCTGAAAACGCTGACACTCAGTCTGGGCTTTCCACAACCTGCTGTGCTCTGCCATGTGCTGGTCTCTCCGGCCAGGGCACGGGAATCACCACGGCCAAGCTCAGCGTGCCCCCCAAGTGTGCACAGCCTCCCAGTGGCAGACACGGTGCTGCGAATCATTTTGACACAACATATTCATCTGATAGACCAGTGGCATTAAAATGTGGATTAACAGCCTGGCAGCTTGAACAGCTTCTCTGGAGCTGGTCGGCACTGTGGTGTAAATATGTATTTAGGGCATTTCTAGGTTGCATGTTAAAGATGCAGCGGATCATACCCGAGCCTCCCTGCACACCTGGATTTATGCTGTGTTTACTGGAAGGCCTATAGATACTGTAGGCTTGGCAAATGTTGTTATGGAAGCAGTTACTGCCTGTAATAATCTAGTCTGATCTTTTGTGTTTGTCTACACATCCCCTCACGGTTCTGCTTTCATCTCCTGCCCTCCGGAGGCATGTCCAAAGACAGGACAAAATGCTTTTGTGGCATCGGAGGACGAGGGACGCGTCTCGTGTCCTACCCCACCGCAGAGGTTACCTTCCCGCGCCCGGCCCCCCAGCTCCTGGGGAGCAGGGACTGTCCTTTGCATCCTTCCCCTCTATTTTTAACTGCTGATAAATTGGAGAGACTCCTGCTTAAACCGGGTTGGTTTCAAGGACGTGGAGGACGGTGATGGTAGCAGTTGACACTTCATTACATCAGAGATATGAGCGGGAGGGGGACCCCCAGCTCCCCCAGGGTGGCCGGGGAGAAGCCAGGAGCTGCTCTCATCCTGCCCGTGCCCCTCGGGGTGCCCAGCTCTGTGGCACAGCGGCACCCCAAGTGTGGCTCAGGTGGCACGGCCCCTCACCCCAGCCATCTCTGAGGGCAGAGGATGGCTCCTGTGGGGATCCACTGGATCCCTCTGTCTCCGAGACCCCCCCCAGAGCAGGGGCCACAGCACTGCCAGCACCACACTGCCCAGACTGAGGGAAAAGGCCTGATGAGAAATGAATTTGAAAAACCAATTGTAAAGAATAGTTTTTAAGTCTCTCAGCCTTGCCCCTGGGGAAGGAGGACATGGTGTGTTTAAAATACTCTGCTTAAAATAAAAAACATCCTCCATGCTGGCAACCTATTTTGCTGGGTTCCTGATACTGCTGTTTCCAAGACCACGCGCACACCAGACCCCCCCTCCCCAGGGACTCTGCAGGACAGCTAGAGCCAAGGTTAAAAATAATGCTTCCAGGATGGTTTCCCAGCCTGGTGTCCTTCAAATGCGGACTGTGCCCAAACCAGTCCACCACTAAACCTCAGCTGATGGGATGGGGTGGGATGGGACAGGCAGGTGAACTGCCATACATGGTGCCTGGAGCATGGGGCTGAAGCATGGTGGCTACAGGACCCTCAGACCAGCTGCTGCTCTGGGCCATCCCAACATCTCTCCCCTGCAGCTGAAGCAAGAACCTGGGGGTCAGAAAGCATGGAGGCTCCTGCAAATGTCACCCCACATCACCCCAGGTCAGCCCTCCCTGAACAAAGGTGTCTGCTCCTGGACCATCCACTCAATGAAAGGTGCAAAGTCCACGGCCCATTCCAGCACACCAAGAGGGGCATCAGCACCAGGGGCTGTCTGTGGGAGGGGAACACCCCCCTCACCCCCCCTTGGCTGGGGAAGGGGCCCAACTCACCGGAGGACTTGGACACCCACTGCCCCGCTCCAGGAGCAGCCCTGGACCCGTGTCCTCCCAAGGCCTTTCCAGGCTGTTCCACCTGCGCCCTGCCACATTTTGCCAGTCTGTTTTCCTGTCTCCCATCGCCACGTGGCCAACGTACGTGATAGGCCAGGAGAGAAACTCTGCCCGAGTTAACCACAAAAACCGTGTAAAACTAATGGGGCAAGTCCTCAGCTGGTAGGAACAACCATCCTCCACCAGACCATCGTCAGTTTGCACCAGGCCAGGGTCCACCCTGAGGTTCAGAGGTGGCCACAGTAAGAACCCTGTCAGCTGAGGGTTTTCAGCACAGCCCAAGGGGGATCCCCGTGCAGGGGCACAAGCCCTTGTCGTTTTGATCAGAGCTGCCTTTCAGTATCACAATGAAAGAACACACCCAGCCTTTGGTGTTTTGAATCAGTGGTTTTCAAACTGAAAGTGAGAACCTGTCCAGCCTCCAATGGAAGAAATGCAAGGGTCAAATGATGAGCAGAATTGGGGCTGCACAGGAGGAGCGTGATCTCCTCCCACCCACCCAACGCTTACCAGCTGAGCTCAAGCGCTGGGTGGCCAGGCGAGCAGGGAGCTCTGTCTCTGCAGCGGATCTGGCAGGGCCGGGGCCGCACCCGAGCGGGAAGAGGGGGGGACCTGGGCCCTGCAGCCAGCACCCTCCCGCTCCCCGGGCTCCCAGCACCCGCTGGCACCCACCGATAGAGCAGCGGGGCCGGCGCTGGCATCGCTCCCACCCGCCCTCCCCTGTGCTGGGAGCAGCCACTGGTATCTGCTGGAGCGCCCTGGACATGGAGCCCAACAGCCCTTATCAGATGGGCCTCCAGCAGACCCGGCTGCGCCAGCACCGGGGGATCAAGGAGCTCCCAAAATACCAGAAACATGATTCAAAGCATTTTTCATGCCCAGTAGAGCAGCAAAAGAGCAGCCTGGAAAATGTATTTTCATATCTTTACTGTATTTTTTAGTTTTCTAGCAGCAGATAGGAAGACATGTAAATTTCTTGCTTGCAACAGCCTGTATTCCGCTATTCCCCTGTTGTTTTACTGTGGGATTTTTCCCACTATGCCCCAATATCCTCATATTTTCAGCTGCAGCGTGTTTGCTTTGATGATGCCTTAACCTAGAAATAGTCTGCAGTTGTTTACCCGCTGGTAGAGCTTCAAATATTATATTCTCACATTTTTAAATCAGTGCAGACACCTGAGACAAAAAGTGTCCCAAAAGCTGCCTACAAGAGCTACATGCTGGTCACTCTTTCTTGTCAAGGTTGATTTATTGCCTCCTTGCTGTTCAATTTCACATTTTGTCCTCATCATATCCGTGGCTCATGATCATTCTAGGCTGACCCTTGTAGGGCAGGCAGGGAATATTGATAAAACAATTATCTGTTAGCCGTTCATTTGATTTTCCATTTCAATTACGGATTGCACGAGGCAAAAGGAAAAAGATTGCATCATTGATTTTTCTACCTTACAACAGTAAAGAGTTGCTTTGATGGTTATAAAATGAATGCAACTCAACCATGCTTTTAAAGGTCATATTTTTTGTTTTACTATATTTCTTAAAAGCCTTAATATATGCAACGGTAGCGGGGGGAGAAGCCTGCACCGTCAGATCACATAACCAGATACAAAGCACACACGCGTCGAAGAAACGCAGGTGAAAAACCCCTCGCTCTGATGTATTTACAATAAATCTGATCTTCCCCAGCCAACTCCTCACAATCTCTGCAGCCTCGATGTGGCTCTGGAGTCGAAGGCCTGCCTGCAAATGCCGCTCCTCGCATGTAGCTAAGGAGAATTTAACAAGCCGTTCCTGGAAAAGTGGCCTCCCTCCTGATGGAGAGCACCAGGCTCCGGCCCCGGCTCCGCGGCATTCCGAGTTCGCTCGGTTCGCGCAATATGCAGAGCGCGGCTGCAGAAGGAGACGTATTATCCCTGCTAAACAGAACTATGTAAAAACTTCACCTAGGTGAAGGGATGATAATGTGCTCTTGCCAGGCAGTGATCCGGGACGGTCACACTGGCGCGGGAGCGGTGCCGAGCCCACCGCTCTCCATCACGGTTCAGCGCCCGGCGCAGCTCCGGGGGATTTTCACATGGCCGACCCTCGGAGAAGTTCAGCCTTTGATCAAGGTTTAGCGTGCCTGGAGTGGCCGCGGCGCAGGAAAGGGCTTCCATTTTCTGTGTCATAGGGTGCCAATGTTGATCTCCTTAAAGCCCCAGAGTTTTCTTCCAAGACTGGATTACGCTCAGCAATTAAGGTAATGAACTGGCTGAGGTAACAAAGCATAATGATCTCTTTTGTCCTCTGAATGCTTATGAACTCCGTTCATTCACAATAGTCTGGAATGCAAAGCTTTCTCCAACACCGCGCGGCTTAAAACTGTGTAAAAATGATTACTTCCATTATGCCTTCATGGTTTGA
Organism: Megaceryle torquata; assembly: GCA_024611175.1. Taxonomy (NCBI): domain Eukaryota; kingdom Metazoa; phylum Chordata; class Aves; order Coraciiformes; family Cerylidae; genus Megaceryle; species Megaceryle torquata. The sequence goes on from JANIJG010158658.1 coordinate 50,221, forward strand.
CATTTTTAATTTAAACACCTGTAATATTTAAGCATACTTCTCAGAACCAAAATACCCACTCTCACAGAATGCTAGCTTACGTTCCCGTAATATTTTGACATCTTATGAGTATTATTTTAATGCCTGAAAAGATAATGTGATGAATCCACTGCAAATATATCAAAATATGTGTATAGGGGACCATTCCTCGCTTTTTGTTTCAAAACAATGGGGTGTTCAAAATAAGGCACAACAGCTGAGAGCGCGGTGATATTTTCATAAGGCAGTATATTGCGTCGCTGACAGAAACGGCCAGACCACATTGTCTCTGCATATGTGCAGGCAAACGCAACAGAACTTTTGCTTCAAATCAAGCCCTTTTATGCCGTATTAAATACCGGCGCGCACAGGGCAATCCTTCCCGAGCACAGGGTATTTTGATGCAGCTATTTCACTTTTTTAAAGCGTTTACTCAAGGTTTTTATTTATTTATTTTGAAACATCTGGCTACTACTTTTACATTTTTTTCAAATTTTTTGCATGATATAAACCTTCTGCACTGCAGAATCCGCTGCACTCTGATCTTTCATCTTAACACATTTCCAGCCCCAAATTTCACTTCAATCTCACCTCATCTCTCCATACTACATTAACCCCTGGCAATTGCCTTCCAAATGACCCCATTAAGCTGTAATTGCCTCAGCAGGCCTGCACTTTCGCTTGTAATTCTGTACCTCTCATCTCCCAGACGTTCTCTCAGCATCATTTCGTGTTCTGGCTCCCTTCACTGAGCTCAGCTTATGACCTCGCTGCACCATGGCCGAAATGACTACTAAAAGCATAACAGAGACGGAATTCCATTACTTATTTTCAAAAGTTCTCTGGTGCCCTAATGTAATATTCTTTGGGGAGCGTTGTCAAGGATACCAAGCACCAGCCATTAAAACCTTTTGTTTCCCAAGGCATTCCGTCTTTTATTAATAAATAAAGATAAAGAGAAGCTCATCCACCCTCCAGAAAGTCGCCTTGTGCTTGCAATGGTCTGGTACAACTTCAGTCCTTATTCTACCCTCGTAGGCAGGGCACGGCCGTGCTGCGCCCAGGAGCAGGCTGGGCAGGCTGGCAGAGGCAGCGCGCTCTGCCCGCGCCGGCGCTGCCGCGCAGATCAATTAAACCCCTTCTGCAGATAATTCTGCAGGAGCAGATCTGCAGGGCAATGCCTGCCTTTAACGTGTGCTGCCTTCGCACCTACAATGGAGACGAAAGCTGAGGTCCGAGGAGCCTTATGTGAGGAGGAAGGAAAACTGAACCTATCCTGTCCCACTGTCAGGGCTAACAGTCTATCAAGGATAATGGGAATCCCCAGTGGGGGCGAGCAAAACAGCATGGAAAAAGCTGGCTAATCCTTTAACCGGGTTTGTGGCTCAAATGTGCTAAGGAGGAACCTCCCGCTCACGGCTGTTGTGAGACGGCCAGGAGACATATATTTCAGATTGAAAATTAATTGGTGCTGGATCCAAGCAAGCCTTTGTAGCAAGCAGTAACCTTTTCATTTTATGGTCATGACACTGAAATATTAAGAGCCCTCTTCTCCCATAAACTATATAAACAGAGGCACTCTGAAAAATGGAGGTAGTTTTTTTCCGTGGCAGAGAAGGAGTTTTACTCTTAATTCATAATAAAACTTCGTGCTGAGGCTGAGCGTGGCGGTGGGGTCACGCATGGGCAGGGGCCTCTCCGGGCCCCGGAGGCAGCCAGAGGGGATGGCGCTCGCCGGGGATGTGACAGTGGGGCCGGGGCCATCAGAGCATCCTCCTCCACGGGCTCGCTCGGCACTGCCAGCAGACCCGGTGGGGAAGGTGCTCCAGCAGCCCACGGGCAGAGTAAGAGAGTGCATATGTGGTCACACGTTGACCACCACTGTAACTTTCTGTCACGCAGAAAGGAGCAGAAGCTGGCGGGGACGTGGTGGAGGCAGATGCTGGCACCACAGAGCCGGCTCCACCAGCGAGGTGCAAGCACCAGGGCTGGAGGCCCCGCAGAATGGCCCAGCAGAGGCCATTCAACACCACGCAGCCGTGCAGATGTGACTTCTCGCTCAAGAAACTCCCGCTCATGAACTGCTGGGTGTTTGGACACGTATCAGAAAGGTCTTTTACTTCATGTGTGACCTATGAGCTGTTTCCTTAAGCATCTGCAGCTCATCACCATCAGAGACAGCGCTGCACCAGGTCAGCCCTCCATCTGATCGAGGAAATCCATATGGTTTGGGTTGATTTTTTCATTTAACCCTATTTGTGGTAATAATGAGTTCACACAGATTTTTAGCCAAGAAATAGATTTCATCCAGGATCCCCAGCTAAAAACAGATTCCCAAAAACTTTTCATTTCTCCTCACCAGAATGATAGACAAAGACCCGTGTCTGCGGACGTTTGCATGTCCATGGTGATGGGAGGTGACAGTGTCCATGGCAGCATATGCCACGTTAGGCCCAAGGCCTGTTCCTCTGCAGGGTCCCACGCAGGCCGATGTCCTCCTTGGGGTCTGTAGGACATCTCAGCACTGGCGTGGTACGGCCGGACAGTGTCTGTATAGGCTGCCCCTGCACCACAAAGTCACCTCACTGACCATCTTCTATGGAGAATCCACATAGGTAAGATGGCAAAATGAGTCTACCCACTGAGCAGCTCCAAAGGAGATCAAAAATAAACCAGAACTTTTCCATAAAGGGATGGTTTGTGCTGGCAGATGCCTGAGCTTGGCTCGTTCCTCTGGCTGCCAGCGAGCCACACATTGCAGCAAACATCACGGCTCTGTCTGTATTTATTCTACACACTAGGCAGGAAATTTCCATTTCATGCATCACTCACATTTTGTACCGATCCCGCGAAGCCAGTGCTTACACTTGACGTAAACCCAGGAGGAACTCTAATTGGTTTGGTGTTGCTATTGTTTGAAATTTCAGTTTAGGCTCATTGGGCGCCAATTTTGTTTGCTTTTCAGTAAAGCTTGTGTTACTAGAGTGAAAAGCAGGGACAAGAAGCTGAATAAAAAGTCATTTTAAGTACTTGAGTTATTTTTGTTTTCTTCAGAACGCAGTTTGATTTTACCATATTCCACTAGTCTGTAAAGCACAGATAATGCCGTTTCTGTCAACATCCTGAGATTATCAGCGTCAACAAACGCTGTCATCGGCAGACCTGGCTCTGCCCCCCTCGATGGGAAGCACTCAGCAGCGAGGACCATCTCTACCTGCGGCTCTGCACGTGCTGAGGCCGTGGGTGGCCTCTGAATGTCACCTGCTCCCGCAGGCCATGCTGGCAGGAGGTGCCCAGCACCTGGGAGCAGCGCGGCGCCGGCACACGCCCCTCCATGCAGCATTCGGGCTTTCCACGTTACCAGCGTCAACGGGGCTGAAATCCTGCACAGAACTGGTTGGCCTTTTCCACGCAGAGGTTACAAGTATGTTGCCAAGAAAAGACCCTCAAAAATGTTACAAACACCCAACAAGTGAAATCACTAAAGATAAAGCACCTCCATCTCCAAAACTTTGCAATATTTCTTGTTTGTCTAGTTACTGAGGTAGACACGAGTTAGAGAGGCACTTTATCGCCATTTCCAGAGATCCCGGACACATCTAATGAAAACAGCAAGTCATGAAGCATAGCGTGGCATCAATGCCACAGCAGAGGCAACCGTGAAAAATGAATTGTGCTTTTCGTATTCCAGAATCCTCTTCCTCTCTTCCCAGAGAAAAGAACTAAACTAAATAACTCCATGGCCCATTTACTTCTCAGCTACCTGGGGCGAGGGAGGCATCCCTGAGCTCTTCGTACAAGGAACGCTGGAGGGATGCAGTAGCACATCAAGGCGGGGATGAATCAAACAATCAAACTTTAAAGGAGTATTTTCTGAGTGGCAGGGACGCTGGTGTGGAATTAAGCAGCAAAGGAGGATTGCCCGTGAAACGCCACAGAAAAGGACCCCAGCAGTTTTGCAGGTTGGGTTGTTCTGGTTGCAGTGTACGTCAACCCGGCTGACACCGCACGAAATGGTGGCCAGAGAAATCAATTGTAAAACAAATAACCCATCCTCACAGCCCCACGAACCGTGCTGAGATGATCGGCCCAGAGATGGTGCCAGCCAAGCGGGCCCGCTAAAGGAGAGCAGAGGAGTTCCCAAAGCTTTCAAAGAAAATCTCCAACTTGGGACAATTTTCTATTTATTTCCAAGACTTCCCCATCTGTGACAAGATTCCTGTGGGCGATCTGAAGTGCCAGCTGCAGGGAGGGGCTGCAGTCATGCATTGCACAGCTCTGCTCTTCTGTGACTTCCCCATCTCAGTAGGACAGCCCTGGGACAGCCACGGGCAGCACGTGGCACGGTCCCACCGCCGGCTCGGTACTTAGGGAGGGATGTTTGGCGTGACAGCTTGATGGGGGGAGCAGCCCACCAGACACACTCCGTGGCTGAAGGCAGCCTCGCTTGCTCCATGCCCAGTGCCTGCACGGCTCAGCAGTGCCCTGCTGCACCCACAGCTCAGTGTGGAGGAGATGGAGGTGAAAATCTCGCCATCAAGGCAACAAAGCCACAAATGCCATGACACAATCCGGGGACGGAAACGCAGCTCATCAAATCTCCACCCAAATGGGGCAGTGGGAGAGAGGGGCTGGGGGAGGCTCGTCAAGGGGGTTCCCTGTTCCCAGGGACACTGTTGCTCTGGGAGCAGAGCAGGCATCTCCTGAGCTTCTATGGCACCAACACATGAGGCACTAGGGTGCCTTCAAGATGCTTCCCAGCTTCTGCAAGCAGATGGAGGTGGCTGGTAACCACTCAGGGGCTGACAGGACAGATCTGCTGTGGGTTAGGGCTAACCCCCTCAGAAGGGACATTTACGGCATCATTAGGAGCCCTCCTGCCATCTGTGCTGGGCACTGGAACTGTCTCTCCTTCACCTTTGGCTGCATGTGATGAATGGCCAAGAAGAGAAGCCAGGTGTTAGGCCCGGGAGGAGCTCGGCACCCCCCAGTATTTCATCCACTGCTGCCCGTTCGGCTCGCAGAGAGCTGCGGTGCTGGCGCACGCCTGGCTCTCGCTGACAAAATCTGCAGGAATCAGAATCTGGAGGAACCTGAGATAGGCAACCTCATTTGCACCCGTAGGGTCCAGAAGGGTTATCCCTTTAGGGAGCTGCAGAGCACAGCTTCTGCACAGGCCTGGGGCCTCCTTCCCACCCAGAGCAGTGGGCAGCCCCAGACCCGGCACCGCAGCGGCGCAGGGCACTGCCACCCCGCTGGCACGGGCAGGCAAAGCCCACCCTGCTCTGCCCAGCCTCTCCTCACCCTGCACCTCCTCAGCAGGTCCATGCTCGTTGCTGGGCTGCCCTGGCAGATGCAGCACGAGCTTTTATTGCAAGTGCACACATCGAAAGAGCCATTTTTAATTGAAAAAATAAATACAATACTCTGCATCACCTCCCTTTGAACCTTGTACCAAGAGTGAAATCTCCCGTTTCCACCAGCGCAGTTAGTTTCTATCCTGAAGGACACATCTGGTGAGCTCCATCCTTCACTCACTGCGGCTCCTCAATGTTTTTACTTTTAACTCCTAATTAACTCCTAATCCCTGGACTCCCAAGGAAATTCTCGGTTATCTCCCTCCCTGCTCTGCAGCCCCCGTCGCCGGCAGACACAAGACCCGCTCCTACCACTGCAGCGACAAACACACAACCGTTTGGTAACATTGACATCTTACCCAGACTTACTCGGTCCATGTTACATCAATCTCTGTGCAACAAACCTGAATGAACTATAGATGAGTTCCATAATTCAAAGCGAGAACTGAGCAAGAAAGAGGAAATTATGTGGATAATAAGGCACCCAAACCCTACTTGGCAGCCCTGCTGTGGTGACCGGTCCAGCAAAGCACTACTCTGTAGCGAAGACAAACAATGAAAACTAAAAGCATCTACAGCCCCCATTATAAAATGTTTTATACGAAACAAAATAGTCTTTGTAGGTAAAAATGATACAAAGCAGAAGCTGACGATAAATTTTTCCTTTCAGTTTTAATCAGGCTTCCCGTTGTAAAAGCTCAGCAGACAGTGACGCGAGACACTGCCTCCCAACTTCGGTTCACCTTTGCCGTTCCACCAGGGACACCGTGTCAAGATTGTTCAGCTTTTTTGATGAGTGCTGCGTGGGTAACTAATGTGTAAATGCAGATACGTATAGAAAGCAGTTTTGACAGTGATGTATTGCAACTGGTTCCAGATGTCGGCGAGGGATGCTCGGCCAGGCACCTGGGGCTCGCCTGCCACGGAGCCGCACCAGCACCAAACCAGTCTTCAAATAGATCACAAGGCTTTAACTCTCCAATTATAATCTTATTAAACAACCATCACTCGAGCTTCTGCTTCTCCTCTTCCAGGATGCCTACAAAATATCTCTGTGTTGTTGTTCGCATTTTAATTTTAATTAAGGGGAAATAAGCTGCAATGTGAAGCTTAGTATTAAACCCTGCAGTTTGGCTGTCAATGGGAAACTTAAAAGCAAGCTGTTGAATCAGTCAAAATTAACCTTATATTAATGTTTAACGTTTTTTATATCACTACACCAAAACCTGCACATTGCACACGCCAAACATTTAATTAGATATCCCCTAATTGCTCAAGTAAATGTTGAAATGGCGCAACAAATACTGCATCTCCCGCGGAAGATTACGACCACGTGGCGGATCTGCCTTTGATACTGGAGCAACTGCTGGGGGCGTTGTTTTAACGAAGAAGGTCTTGCACACGATGGTAAAATCCACTAGAAATAGATGGCTGAAGCTCCACATATCCAGCCATGACCTGTGCCTGTGGTGCCAAGGACAGGGCCACCTCCACACACCAGAGTGGAACGTGCCCCATCAACTGCGAACACACGCGGCAGGGTCCTCCGTCCCTGGCACCGCCCTGCCGAGACCCTCGCTTCTGGTTCACTAACAAGGGGGGGGTTTAGACAAAAATAAAAATGTGTATTGAAAAATTAAGTACTTAATTAGTGCAGTAACAGTCATACTCGATGCACAATTAATGTTGACAAGCTGCTGGAAGACGTGGCCGGAGGAGTAAGCAGGCAGAGTGCATGTTACGTTCCAAGGAGCAGCGTTTAACCCTGAAAACTGATAAAGTTGCACTTCTTACAGCAGAAGTGTTTGTAGCTCAGCTCCAACATCAGTGTTTGGTCTAAAGGGAATTTTTTCAACCAACCTGTCTGTCTCCCTCCTCCTCCAGAATGAACCCTGGCGCTCCAATAGCGGCCGCTCTCAGGGGATCACCCTCCAGCTCCGCTCCCTCTGCGGGTCTGATACCAGCCACGTGCTCACTGATGGAGGGAGCCGCAGGAAGCAGCCGCGCTGCTTAGCCCAGAACAAAGAGGGAGACCTGCGCTGCTGATCTTCTCTGTCGCACCAAAGGGTTAGGACGCGTTGAATAAAGGCACCAGCAGGAATGAGGAGCAGTGCCAGGAACGACACCATCACACCACCGCGGCGCAGGCGCTCTTCCACCCAGACCTCCCCAGACACCACCACCCTGCGCTGTGCTTGAAGCCCCGGTGATCAATAACCTTATGATGAGTAAACTGTTTATTGCCTAATCGGGTGGGGGGGTCCTAGTGTCACTTTGGGTATTGACTGGGGGGAAAAGACAGACTGACCAGTCTCGGTTACTCTTTCAGTTGGATCATCAAATTTATTTCTAACCTGCATTTAAATGATCAACCTGTAAAGTTTTATTAGCAGCACAGGATACACTAATGAACGGTGCCAGATAGCACAGGAGCCGTAAACTACGACTTCCTTTCTGCTTATAGGGCTCCTGCAATGACAAGCCTTTATTAGCCATTTGTGGCATAACATAAACCACCCAGAGCCAGGCCCGGGCTTTGCGTTCACCTTCTGCAGTTGGAAGGATGGAGCCTGTCCTAGCGAGGAGAGAAACTTTCAGGGGCGTTTTGATTGACCAGCGAGCTTTGCTCAATGACACGCTCTGCATTTTGAGACAGTGGGTAGGAACCAAAGGACCTTTTGCTTCACTAAAGCAGAAACTGATAAAAAATGGCCTTTTCCTGCAGTCAGTAAGCCAGGATAGGAGCGAGATGATACAGATATCTCACACACGGCATGTTAATGTGTGAGAGCATCCTGGTGTGAACAGCCGGGCTGCACAGGCAGCGTTTCTCCAGAGGATCGGGTGTTTGCTGGTGGTGAGGGACGGTGAACAGGAACGTACTGCCGGCTCCCAGGACGACTCGACACAGCCGGGGGCACCCAGGGCCTTGCTGGGGCAGCACCTGGACTGAAGCTCCACCAGAGTTTGGTCTGCTCCCATGGCGCGTGGGCACATGCACGTGTGTGTGAGGCTCTGGCCCGGTGCTGGCCCTTCCCATCTCCTCCAGCAGTGGTGGTTTTGGGAGAAGGACTGTGAGCAGGATCCCTCAGCACTGTCCTCACCAAGCCATCCCTCTCCCCCCAGCCCTTCTCACTCCTTGGTCACCCGACATGAGGAGTTACCAGCACTTCTAAGCTCAGCTGGAACATTACTTAAAGCATTGCCATCATTTTTACTCCGATTTTCTACTTCATTTTCTGTTTCCTGGCTAACAAACTGGTCAGAAGTTGTGTCTGGAAAGTCTCAACATGATTTGGGCAGCTAATACTAAGACAGAATATTGGGCAAGTAATTAAGATGGTTGGATAATTGCGAGGAATGTTAATTCTTCCAGGCTTTGTAGCTGAGAACAACGGACGGTTTGCGACCAAGCCCCCCCAGCAGGACGTCACACGCCGAGTGGGGGAGTGAGTCCCGGGGCATGGGGGCCCAGCAGGTGCCTACACATATGGCAAACCATGAAATCCTACAGAAAATTCCACTCTTTTGGGTGCACCGCTGCTTCTTGGTGCCTTTCACTGCCTTCAGAAGATGAGGAGGAGGATTACGATAAGACATGCAATGGGGATTATATGGGTTGTTATTCCAGAGGGGACGAGTCCTGATTTAAAATCCATTGAAGTTAACCGGAGGTTTCTAAGCTACTTTCCCAGCCTCTGGATCAGCCTCCAGCTCCGTACAAGCCAGCTGACCCAGGCCCTTTGCACCAAAAAACGCCACTTCCCCTCCTTTATTTTGATGCACTTCTGTACTGGGATGGGTTTAGCAATAGGTCTATTTCCCTAGTAACTGTAGGGAACAGAATGAACATCTCCCAGTGACAGGCAGGCTACTAGACAGGTCCCACCCGCTACCAGGTCCACAGCCCTGCGCGAGCCAGTGGCAGGTACAGAGCCTCCCCCCACACACACCTTCTGGTTCTGGTAATACAAAAGCTGCTAAGAAACACACACATTTCATCACTGCCATTCGCAACCAGACTGCTGAGCGGCAATGTATTCAGAGAACCATCCACATGCATCTTGTTCTAGGTAAAATACCAAAGGCGCTAAGATTTGGGCTTCAAACAGACAGGATGTACACGCAGATAAGAAACATATCTGGAGGCTAAGTTGGGAGCCCTTTTTCACGCAGCGAATCCTCAGTGCAGCATGGCCTGGCAGGCAGGTTCAGCCAGGCAGAAAGGCTGAGATCATTCAAGAAACAATTAGATAGCACCGTGTGGGGAGCAGAGTACTTAGCAGGGAATGCACCCTGATGCTCCGATGGGCTTTTACTCAAATTAACAACGTATCTCGCAGCCTCGCAGCCTCCGGTATCCTCTCCCCCAGGCCTGGGCAGCGAGTTGTGAAGAACTTTCCCCAAATAATTTTGAAAATAATTCCCCAGCCTGTGCCAAGGGGCAGCGACCAGCCTCCTGTGGTGACAGGCGGAGATGGGCACAGCGCGCCTGAGAAGCTGTTTATGGCACAGCCAGGTCCCGATGCCCGGGATGGGACCAGGGCGGCAGCGGCAGCCTCGCCGTTAAAAGCCGCTCTGCCGTGCCCGTGCCCGTCCCGCGGCACGAGGGTCTCATCCAACTGGCGCCGAGCCGGAGCCACGTGCGGCACTGCGGGCGGGAGGTGGGGAGGGGGCACCAACCGCCAGCTCCCCATCTCACAGGCCAGCGAGGGGAGGCACTGCACTGCGGGGACACTCTTGGTCTCTGTAGGAGCTACCGACGTGCCAGCTGCACGAGGACTGCTCTCCTGCAGCGCGTGGCGGAGGAACAAAGTCAGGTTCAAGTGTCGGGCACCGGCTACCGCCTGTCTAGAAACAGCACTCGGAGACAAACTCTGCTAAACGCCACAAAAACGCTTGCATCCCATTGACACGAGGCCCCACGCTGTGACTTGAACTAACAAATATTCCAAGATCTGTATGTGAAAATCTACAAATGAAAAAGAAATTACCGTAGGTACACAGTCCACTGCCAGCAAAGTAGTAGTAAAAGGAGTTAAGAGACACTAAGGAGGCATGGTCGCTTATCACAAATATTCTTCCAGAAAAATAATAATAATCATCAAAAATTGCATTTTAGGACATCGACATTAAGAATATGTTGCCTTAAAATGTGCTCTTTATCTCAGAGACAGCATGAGTGTACAGCATGTGACGGAGCAGTTGCTATGGTAATGCTCTTTATTGAACAGCAGACTAAACAAGTGCATAAAGCCCATTTACAGAATCGCATGTGCGAGGCCATGAAACTCAGGGAACACACCGGCATGGGAGCAACTGCCCCCAGCCCACGGCGCTGCCAGACCCGTAAATCCCAAAGGCTGGATGGACCTCCACTGGGTTTTTAGCAGCAGCTGTGCACTGGTGCTGCAGCTCTGGTCCCCCAGGACGTGCCCTGGGGACAGTGGTGAGCGTGCAGGACACGGCACACGCCTGGCACTTCCCTGCTGCTGGCCCTTCCCTTGCCCAGGCTCCATGAGAGCTGCCACCCCTGCCAGTGCTGCAGAGGGGGCGAGGGGACCAGGGTCTCCCACAGTCACCCCTGCAGCCCATGGCAGAGCAGCCATCCCCCCCAGGCCAGCAGCACAGACAGCCCTGCTCTGCCGCCCACCCGCAGTGAGGCGGGCACCCCACAGCCAGGGTCTGGTGCTCAAGGCAGAAGAGCAAAGCTGCCATTTCCCAGAGGCGTTTGAAGAGAGCCAGCCCCGCGATGGAGGGTGGGGGACACCTCCCCCTCACCCCAAAGCGTCGGCCACGGCACCTGGCAGCAGCTGGAGGGTGCCAGCGCCAGCGGGCTGGCCAGGAGCGGGCCCCACAAACCTGGCACGGCGACAGCAGAGTGAGGCACTAAACGGCCCTGTAAAACAGGAACAACAGAAACTATCTGCAGTGTGCCGGGCACGCCGCGCTCACGGATACATACCTACAGACACATACAGATACACGCAGACACACGCGTGTGCGCAGCAGAGGAAGCTCTCCACTGTGGGACGTCGGGAGGTCAGGGCACTGGGCAGCAGCAGGAGCAGCTCTGGAGGCAGCGGCTGCCCCTGGGCACCCCCAGACAGGACGCCCCAACGGCCTCACCGCGACAGCAGGAGCCACCCGGCTGCCAGAACCGCGGCACCCTCGGTGCAAACCACTGTAAATCGCTTTCCCAAAGTATCGTGACACTAGGAGGGCACAAAACTAAGTTTTCATTCTGCCATCGTTTCCAGAACTTGTTTGCAAACATTACATTTTAATTTTACTTATTTAGGGAAAACTACACAATTCTTCATAGCACAGTTTAAAAATAACTCCACTATTAATGCAGGCCCTTTATTTAATCACTGGCTAATTTACTCCTGACAGAAAGTAAATTCCACTATTTTCTGTGAGGCTTTATGAAATTGCCATCATTTTTAATTAATTCTTAATTAAAATATATTACACCACAGCTTCTACCCATCTCTCTTGATATTCTAACATAATCAATTCAAGACCATTTACATATCATTAATTAAAAGCCTTCCTCTCTCATCCTTAAAATCATAATGAGGCTCTATTTCTCATTAGCAGCCTTTAAGGGATAAAATAACAATACAGACAAGAATGAATGGTAATTTCAAAAACCTCTTTTCTGCTCTCACAGCCTCTCGGACTGGACAGTGACATCTCTGAAGTTCGCTGCCCAAGGAGTTCCTGAATCCTCAACAAAAATAAATAAATAACCCGCCATGGCGGGAGCCGCAAACAACCCTCAGTAACGGGTCCCTCTCGTTCCTGACCCCGGCCCTGGGGCGAGGCACCCACCAGAGGTGGCAGAGGACAGGCAGTTGAGGGGACCTGCGCCCCCGCGTCCCCCCGAGCCCCGGGACCGTCCCGCGCCCAGCCGAGGCGGGACGTGCACCCCGAGCGGCTCCACGGCAGGACCAGCCCTAACTCCCGTTAGATGGGCAGCTCCAGCCCCAGCTCCAGCCCCAAGGCCAAAGAGCCACCAGCAGAAGAGGTTTTCTTCACCTCGTGTGCTTTTGTCCGAAGCCACCATGACTCCCCCGACCGTTAGCAGTTGCCACACAAAAAATGTTTTAAATCCCGAGAGTTTGAATACACAGGGAACAGCGCCTGGAATTCCCGTTCACAGGGACTGTTGTTTCCCAGTACCGGCCGGTGTCAGGATGAAACGCTTGACACCGGTGTGAGCCAGGAAGGGCTGAGACAGGGACAATAAGAGTTAACTTCCAGTAATTAAACTCCAGAGCCAAGACATGTTTCACGCGTTCATAAAGGAGCTGTGATATATGCTGCTACTGTAAAGAATTACCCTTTATTGATAACGAAGGGTAAAAATTAACCACCTATTCAACGATTCTTTTCCTCTTCTAGAAGTTTAAAACCACATAACGTTTCACAGAAGATTTACTGCAACTCGTGGCTTTTAACTTGCTATTTTCAATATTTTGGCTGTGCGTTAGGAAATTAATACTTCACCATGATTATTTTTATGATTACTGTAAAATAAAATTTCATGGCACATCTTTTGTCTGGAGCAGCTGGGACAATGGCTGCCTCTCATGCACTCCAGAACAGGCCAAATTAAACCTTAATTTATTATTACCTTTTTTTAATACAGTTTATTATTCTCAGCAACTCCAAGGCAGACCCTGAGCAGGTGAAGGAAGCAGAGCTAGTATCAGAGAGTGACAAAAAACAACACAAGTAATAGACAAAAAATCAGATCTATGTCTCGGGAATGTTATGCAGAGTTATTGTCACCAACATTAACGATACCTAGGTGCTGCATATCAGGCAAATCAGATTTATATCACTGTCTTCTGCCAATTGCAGGTGCTCCACCACAACTTGTCAAGACAGCCTGTCTGAGTCTTCACACGTCAGACAGAATCACAGCACTTGGTGTTTTGGTCTGTTGACAGCAATTTATTTTGATGTGTTGTCACAATACGGAATTCTTCGAGGCTCTGCACCACGGTGCCAGCGAGTCCTACTGTACTTTCCTGCTGCCAGATGCTACAGGTTCGTAGAGGGAAAAAACACTGACAATTTATTAAAAAAAAAAAAATGAAAAAAACACAAAAAACAAAAGGGGGAAATTTTGTAAGTGTTCTGAAGATGCTGGAGCAAAGGCACACCCTGCGAGCACGGCCAGGGGACAGGGAGCCCAGCCCCATGCCCCACGGGAGTCCCCCGGGACAGTTGTGCTGAGAGGTGTCCCCCTCCCAGAGGGGACCCTGCCCGCTGGCCCACCCGCACCATCACGGCACTGGTGCTGCCGCTGACTCGGAGCCACGCCTGGCCCTGGAACGTGAGCTCAGCCGAATTTCACCATGTGCCAGCACCGCAGCCGATGTGACACCGTGGCTTCCTGGGGGGCTGTCTCCATCGTCATCTGGTCCCAAATGGGGACCACAGGGACCAAGTCACAGCGGCCACTTCTAAGCCAAAATAACTACATTGATTTTGGGAAAGTATTTAAGACTCAACTTTTCAATTAATGTGAAGGTGCTCCCTGCTGGGGAGCGGCATCCCCGCTCGGGGCCGGGGCACGGTGCCAGCGGCCAGGGGATGCTCAGTAGCAAAGGGACCACTCGCCGCAGGCTGCAGCACCGGCCCGCGAGGCCCTGCGTTGCTGGGCACACTTGCCCGAGGGTCAGAGCCGGTTCATCTTCCTGCCGTGTGAGATGAAAGGCTTCGGCAGGTGGAAGGTGGCTGTGACCCGCCTCAGCAGGGGCCCTCGGAATTGCCTCAAACCCCCCCAGCCCGGGGATCCACCTGTCCCCAGGAGCAGGAAGCACAGGGCCGTTCGCTTCCTAAACAAGGTGTTTTTCCGACCACACCCATTTTGAATCCTGAGCTAATTTTCCGGGGATGGAGGTATTTTGATGTGGGGTTTTCCCCGGCCCCACTGTCCCCTCCTGGCTGTGTCCCCCACCGCCCTGCTGCGAGCTGGCACAAGAAGCATTTCCCGAGGAGAAGAACGGGCTGATTGCAAGTAAAAGAAGGAAGAAAAAAAAAAAAAAAAAGAGAGAGAGGTAAGTAATAGTGGGGAATTCTTTTCAAGGACTGCTTGATTAGAAACAACCACATTCATATTCAAACCTTTTAGAAGCCAAGTTGCCTTTCTCAACAAGGTGTCTCTGCGGATATTTGCCCTGCTTTGTTATGGGACTCCTGACACTTCTAATAGAGCTTCTAAATAAAAAAAAAACAGTGCATTTGTACTGCCAGGCAATAACCTTCACGTTTTACTCTTCATTCATAATGAAAATGAAGGGCACATGACCTGCATGCTAGGTGGCTTCCGGGACCACAAGCAAGCGAGCGCAGAAACTGTGTGGGGGTGAGCGCTGCAGCCGGGCGCAGCCGGGGAAACTCGGCCAAACGTACCGGGCACTGCGGGTGCCGCACGGTCCCAAGGCCACCTCGAGAGGCCGGCTGGTAAGAAAAGCATCCCACGCTGTAGTAACGCCACGTGAAAATCTGTTTGTGATTATTCTTACATTCAGAAACGTGATACAATAAAGAGATTGCTATTACTCTGTGTTTATACTGGAGGAAAAAATAACTAATGCAATTTGATCCCGTACAAAAGCGCAGCGCTCGCAGGGAAGGCTGTAATTTGACAATCAACCCTTATGGAACAACCCTGATGGGCTGAAATGTTTATTCCAGAAGAAATACCTCCATAGAATATTTCAGTGAAATGGGGTACAAAGTAGAACATTGATACGAAAAATACCACCACTCAGGGAATAATAACATTCACTTCATATGCATCTGTGAATTGGTTACACACAGCAGAGTCCACTCCAGAGGAGCTGGCACGGACAAGGGGCATCCTCGGCACTGGCCGGTCCTGGCTGCGCAGCCCTAGGGTGCCCAGGTCCCTCTGATGGCCCAGCTGACAGGAGGGGAACCTGACAGAACAGAAATGATGGGTGGCAGCAGGAGAGCTTGCTCGGGGGGTCTGGGAGAGAGGGAACAGCTCTGCTGTGCACAAGGAGTTTGGGTTGGCTCAGCCAGGCAGGCCAGAGGGGTGAGCCCTGCGTGAAGAGCTGGCAGGGGGGGCTTCTCCAGGGGAGGAGCAAACCCACACTAAGGGCAGCCAGTCAGCATCAGCAGCATCCTGTCCTCCTTCACCTTCCAAGGGGGTCTGGAGCACAAGGGTGCTGAGGAGCAGCTGAGGGACCTGGGCTTGTTGAGCCTGGAGAGAAGGAGGCTGAGGGGAGA
>JANIJG010159402.1:0-13558 GCA_024611175.1 Megaceryle torquata
TGGTCTCAGCAGGGGGGTTGGACTAGATGACCTCTAGAGGTCCCTTCCAACCCAGACATTTCTATGATTCTATGAAAATAAGCCAACACATTTTATATACTTGCTAGTATATGTATTTTTAAATATAAAAATAAAAACCCCTCCTATGTACTTTTATATTGTGCCCCTTCCTAAATTTTTCCCAACCACCTAGACCATCTTTCTTTACATATATCTGTCCCAGTACAACTCTTAACATGACATAAAATTTACTTACTGATGTTTTCTTGCCTTTATATACCTTCTTGCTATTTAAAGCTGCTATAATGATGCTCATCAAGTTGAAAACTAAACACCATTTTTGAGGACTTAAAATAAAAACCATAAATGACAAATAAACGAAGAAGTTCTAAATGACAAAACTCCTATTAAGCAGATGCATGTGGTGTTTATGCAAGGATTGTATCTGCAAGCCCTGTGCTATCAGCCTTCAGGGTAAAATTTACCAAATCAGTATTCACAAGGGAAAAACAAGGCAGGCAAGATCAACAAATATGATATGATTCAGCTCTTACTCTGTCTGTTCCTTTTTATAAATTTCTCAATATATAATTATTTTTTCCACATCTACAGATCGCCATTATATTCTCCTGACTTTTCCAACCATAATTTTTCCAAATGTTCTAAAGTATCCTTTATCTATGTCCTTGGCACAGGAGTTGGTCACATTATTTTTACAGTGACAATTTAGGCTTCTTTATGGACACAGGTGAAAAATTGTGATAGCCACCAATTCTAATCTTTCCAGAGCCCTATGTAAGCAATTCAAGAAAAGGAAAAACTGTGACCATGAAGATCCTTATACTGTATCAGGGGTTTAATGCTGTATTCGGATAGTAAGTGAGCACCATAATGCCAAGACTTTCTTAGACATTTTAACCTTGTCCAATATAAAAATGAAGAGCTTGAGAAAGGAGAGGCATTATTTCCCTGATTAGAGTGGGGTGAACAGGAGGGCATCTCAAAGAAATATGACTGTATACACATTAATTATTTATAGGCATATATAGTTCTGAAAAGAATTGAAGTCAGATGTCAGTCCCAATAAAGAGCACAAGCAACAAGTTATTTTGGTAATATATTTTCTTAGCTGGTTTTCAGTTAAGAACAAAACTTCTTCTTCTTTCTTTCCTCAGATGTTTTTCCTACAGTTAATTACATTTTTGTGTTCTTTCCCCCCCCCCCCCCTCCCCCCCCCCCCCCCCCTCCTTTGCTTGGTTGTTTTGTTTTCTTTTTGGTGTTTTTTTTTTTTTTTTTTTTTTCTTTTCTTGTTTTTTTTTTTTGGTTTTTTTCCCCCCCCCCCCCCCCGCCTTGATTTGTTTGATTGGTTGTTCGTTTTTTTGTTTTGTTGAGTATATTTCATATTGCTCAGCGAGAGAATTATTTTTACACAGCTGAAAAATAAGGGCATTTTTAGCAGTCCTGCAAACCACCTTAGTAAAGAAAATGAGGGAAGCAGTCAGAACTACACACAGTTTAAGTATAAATTGCATGAATAATCCAGTTGAGACAGGGGGAAGAGTACATTGAAAAAATGCCACTAGGAGCTCCATGATGCATGCTTAATGGTAGAGGAAAAAAATTCTCAAGGATATTCAAGCTTGTATGCCATCACCATAATCTACTGAGAGCTATCCTTAGGTGTATTTTGTGGTTCTACAGTGTATTTTGAGTGTGTCTGAGCCTGTGTCTTAGCATTCTTTGTAAACTAGTTCTTTTTAATGTCATGTAGCATGTGAGTCTTCAGTACACAGATCAATTTAGATCTGTGCTACTAATTCTAAATATAATTGTTACAGATGTGAATAGAAGGCCAAGGTTTCTTTATTCCAGACATTTTATTTCAGATTAGAATAAAATAAAATAGTATGTATGACAAAAGTGGAGGTTGTGTATATATATACTTTTTACTAGATCTTCTTTGTTGGAGTTCAAAATGTATAATGAGATTTCTGTTTGTATAAAATGAGACATGACTGTTGACCTGGTTTGAGTGAGAGCAGAATTCTGCTCAGCAATTTTACTTTTCAGCTCAGTTCTTCTAACTAACTGCACTTTCTGAAGTTATCAGCCTGTTTTCACAGGCAGTGTCTGCTGCTGGCAGTGATAACAGCCCATGGTTAGAGTGACTACCAAGGATCAGTGTGCAGATCAAGACCACTGCTGGATCTTGTGCACTGCGTTGGGGGATGCAGGAAAGGCCACACTTGTGGGGAGGAGTGGACAGGATAGGTGGCCCTTGTGTGGAGGAACAGACAGGACAGGTGACCTTAAACTGACCAATGAGTTATTCCATCCCATATACATCGTATTCAGTATAAAGCTGAGGGATCATGAGGGTCAAGACCCACTTGCTCTCAGCTCTTCCAGCTTCTTTCTTGCTTCTTCAATGGTTGGCATCTAAGGAGGACTCTGTCTGTTCTGCCTTCTATCCTGATCTGTGTGTTCCTGAACCCTGTACCAGAATCCAGCTCCTGAAGACAGCTCCCATGTGCTGCTGGGCCCAGACTAGGACTTTCTCAGTGTCTGCTCCACAGCATCAGTGGTGATGGTGACGTAACTGCCATCAGGGGGTGGGTTCAATACTGGTTTTATATATATATGTGTATATATAGCATTTTTATGATTCTTATTTTCATTTTCAATAAATCTGTTCTAGTTCCAATTTCTAATCACTAAGTGTCTCTCCCTTATTCCCTTTCTCTTCCCCTTTGGGGAGGGAGTGGGGTTGAGAGCATCTGTTATAGGTCTAATGGGCTGCCCTGACCCTAAACCGTGACAACTATTTACTGAAAATTACAGCTTATATTTTATGAAGAATTCACAGGCATTAATTATTTATATTTTATTTTCCCCCCACTAACCAGACATAGGTAAGAAGTTTCCTACTAAATGTCATTTCATAGTTTCCATTAAAAAGAGGTTTAAAGTTAGAATTTGAAAATCAATCATTAATAACTTTCCACCAAATCTCAGCTAAAAATCATTCTCTTGATCCCTTTAGCTCTTTTGAAGAACTGAATTTGAAGTGAATGAGGATGCTATATGTTCACTTACAATGAGCCCTAGCATGAAAGGTTCTAAAAAAAATCAATTACTTCAATAGAAGCCCTGTGATGGAGCAGCTGCATTGCATAAAGCCTTTCTATATTGATACATTTCTGTTGAGTAATCATTTAAGAAACTTTTTTAACCACTGAACTTTACAGACATCATTATAGATCACTACCACTCCTTTTTTCTTTATATAACCTTAACCTAAGAGGTAGGTAATAGTTATTTCCCTATATTCCAGCACAATACAGACATTCTGGCTCAACTGTATATAATTAGGTGTGAAGAATAACAGTTTTACTTAATCAGTATTTCTATCTTAAGCTTAAGCAAAAATTTTGCCTTTTAGTTTTTTATTCTTATTTCATTATTCCATTTATTATTACCTCACAATTACATTATCTAACTGTAGGAATGCAGAATTTCAGAAGGAGATTTAAAAACATACAAACATCCTTCATGTAAGCTTGAAGTCCAGCCAGAACTGAAGAAGCAAGCCCTAGCAACGGTTTCATAGGGACTAACATCCCAAGTGTAGTGGACCAGTTTACACTTACTCCACAGGCATGTACTTTGTAAAACACTTGTATGGCATAGTGAGCTGTATTTTACCATGTTGCATACTTCTTTCTTCACACAAACAAACCTTCTGTTTAATTAAAAAATTCCACTTTCAAATCCTCCCAAGAAATGTGTGACTCTGCAATCCTACTTTACACTATGAAAATTTTTCATACTTAGAATTATTTTAGTTTATTTAAAATCTACTTTTCAAAAGACATGAAAAAAGACTTAAAGAATTACTATTACCATACTGTCTCCAGTCCACATTAGGAGGCAAATTCATCCACAGAATTAAGTTATTCAGTTCATTCAAGTAGGATGGCAGTGAATGGAAAGCTTTTTGATTGTACCACACCTGGATGAGAGAATAGAAATTGTGAATAAAGAATGAGCTGAATCTGAATGCTGATCTGAAAGCTCCCATACCTTGAAGAATTGCATAAATATATCTAATTCTCCTATTACACCTACTTATAGAAGTTGAACAAGACATACGAGAATCAATTATTTTGTACAGGCCTTTCAACAGTGTGCAGCAGTTTATTTTCTACTGTTAGAGCAGTATACCTACATTAATTGTTAAATTGAGATGCTCTCATTTAACGGAGTACAGTATCCCTTCCTTATACATTTTTTTAGTCAAACAAATAGAGGAAAAACTTTGCAAAAACAACATTTCCCAATTTAATTGAAAAATACAAAAAGCTGAGTAAAACTAGTGTTGCGTGTGGAGAACATCAGTGAAATTCCAGAAAGACTTATCTAAATATACCTGCAAGTGACACACAGCATAAAATGTCTAGGAACAGAATATCCTAGAAATTGGGGAAAGAAAGAATCAAGGAGGCACTGTTTACAAGGTATGAAACTATGGTATGACAATGTTTACAAGGTATGACACAAACTTGTGTCTCCTTCGACAAGCAATCATCAGTGGTTTATTAGCCACGGAGAAAATTAATAAGTACAAACTTTAAGGTAGACAAGGCAAGACAGTCTCTCTGAGGAGCACAGTGAAACAATTCTGCTGTAACATATACTTTATCCTAAAATCATACAGAACCACCCTGATTCAATAAATATACTCAAAATTCACACTTTCATCTGCTAGAATAATTGCTGAGAGCTTGATATGTTCCTAAACTGAATATACTGAGGTTTGAGTTTTACTTTGCCTTTGGAAATCGATTCCCCCCTACACCTCATTACTGTTAATCATAGTGCCTTTGAAATCACATTGTCCATACTGAAAACTAGGTCAAATTATTATGTTTGCCTTCAATTTTAGTGACATGTTTAAAATCATCTTTGATTATTAACCTTTCCTCACTCCACAGCACCCTTTCATCTCCCCTTTTTGTTTATACAGTTGAAAAACTCTTAAGCTTTCCCTATGTTATACCAGCTATTTCCTAATTGACATTTTGTACATCTTGAGTTGATGCTGCATAATTCTGACTTTGTGTCCGGATTCTGAATCATACTGCAAAGTGCACAGTTTTTAATATAGGTCTTTCTTGCCTTAACATCCTTATTCTAGGATTTCAGTTTTCTTAGATCATTTCTAAAATTACTGTCTATACAGTAACATCACAGAAACTTCCCTAAAGATTATTTTCTCATCACTCTGATGTTATGCTTATCTAGTACTCTTCTATAAACAGGTACCTCTTCTTGATACTGGTGCAAACATATATTTTTCTTATAATTATTATTTATCTGCAGATAATTCTGTTTTTTCTTTCTTGTAGTATCCAGCTACAATCCCTACTTGGACAGAAGGTCCAAGCTTTGACTGTTTTTCCTGCAGTAGTGTTCTCTGTTTCCCATTGCATGTTGTCTAATCTTCAGTTCTATTTCCCTCTTAATAATTATTTTCTTATGATTTATTTTCCTGACTACCTACTCATTTGATCTCCACATTGTACTCTGTTGTGATGCAAGGTTTACAATACTCTAACTGTTCATTCAATTTCCTCCCATCTATCCTACATCAATCATGCTTTCAAACACTCTGCACTCTACTGTCATTTCTCCTATGTCTTTCACCTTTGAACCTTCTTTGTCATAAACTCTGTGCCTCATTAATTAAAAAATTAGCATCTTTGATCTACCACTGCTCTTACTTGCATTAGCTTCAACATTATCTACTCTTCTTTATGTGTTCCCTGTATGGATCATCTGGATCATAGTTCATAAACAAGTTTCAATAACATCCAGTGCATGTACGGGGGTTGTAAAAGCATGTCAGACTTGGATTGCCTTAAAGACTTATCTGTGTTAAATAACCCATGAGGAGCTGTGTAGATAGCTCAGCCCCAAGTTGTCCATAAGCCACAGATCAAACAGGGCAGTGCTTCACCACGCAAAGAACCAAAACTTAAGCTGAATCTTGAAATCCCCCAACAAATATGCCCTGAGTCCCAATCCAAACCACTATGCTGTTGCCTGAGAAAAGTACGAACCAGGGGGGGTTCAGTGTCTGTTTCAGCCAACAGCCTTGTGTGTCCAGATGATATAATCCAATCAGGCGTGGTCTTGCCACACTCACATAAACCAGAGGATAAAAGTCCTAAGGTTCAGGTTAGGAACTGGGAGTTGCCTCTTCAATACTACATCTTGCCTGTATGGAGACCCCCCCTTGGCCAGGACATCAGCCAAGATCACTTTCCTAGGATTGAAAACCCTTACGTGGAGTGGTAAGTTAATATTTAGCATGATATAAGTTTTCAATCATGGTTGATTAGCTAACAGTTGTATCATATTTTGTGTGCTTTCTAGTTTGCTATAGTGTATTCTTGCTTTTAAGTTGCAATAGTTCATTCCTCCATTGTATCTGTGAAAAGCTGTGTAAGTTGTATAATAGATCTGTGAGTGAAGCTCATAGAAACATAAAATGCCTTGGGCTGGAAGAGACTCCTAAAGGTCATCTAGTCCAAGCCCCATGAAGTAAACAGTAAAAATCCTCAACTAGATCAGGTTGACAAGATCAAGCCTAGATCAAGCCTGACCTTGGATGTCTCTAGGGATGGTGCCTCCACCACCTCCCTGGCAAAATGTTACAGTGTTTCACCACCTTCATAGGAAAGAACTTCTTCCTAATGTCCAATCTAAATCTACACTTCTCTAGCTTAAAACTATCACCCCTCAATATACCCACATTTAAAGAAAACAAAAAGGAACAAATCCCAAACTCCCACTTTGCAAACTCACATGGAATAAATTTGTTCTTCAGTTTAATTCCCACAAATTACTACTCAGACTAGATCCCCTATTCTTTAATCAACAGAAGAATTCTTTAAAGAAATTAAGAGAAACAGAACCTGTGTCCTGAGGAAACTGAAAATATTTGCACTGCTGAATCTCCTGCACAAATAACAATCAGAGCAAAAAGCATAAATGATCAAGGGTAACCAGTCCTTTTCACACTCCCATTCCTTATTCTAGCTTTTAAAAAAATATTTGTGCTGCCTAGAAAGTTATACATACATAATGAAGCTCCACTACAATTATGTTCACTGTACTTGGGAAAAAAGTCAACTAAGAAAACAGTAAAGCAAAATTCTGATGAGACATCCTCATTTAACTGAAGCAGGCGAAAGGTCTCAAGTGTACACAGAACACCTTAGAAATATAATAATGTGAGCAATATTCAAACAAAAATACAAAAAGCACCATAGAACATTTTGTGTAACAATAAACTTCAATACCCCACACATTAATAAAAATTCTTCCTTCAAGCTACATTATCTAACTGAATCTAAATACAAGGAAACCAAATTGAAGCTGGATATTTGTTTATAACCTGGCAAAAGAGGCCTTTGAGGTTGTTCACATCATCAGAAGAGACATTTAAGCTCTTTTTGCTAATGTCTTGTGGCGTATTCTAAACTGGTTGCAAAAGTAAAATATAAAACCCAAGAAATATTCGTTTCAGCTGAAATATCTTTCATATTTGTGTGCTACACAGGTTATTATTTACAGAGGGCAGAAAAAAGATGAGCAATGGACAAATATGTAGATTAAGATGATTAATCTTCATTTTCATTATTTTATCTTCTACCCATGGTTGATAAAATTTTTTCCCAAGGAAAAACGAAGCCCCTCACCACATCAGATATCTGTTCTATAAAGACATGTTTCCCATTATTCCATATCATTTTTACCTGTCATTACTCTTTCAGAATAATGCTAGACTTCCATTTTGACTAGCCCATGGCCTATCAAGAAAAAAATTATGAGAAATCCTTAGGTATTGCTGGGCCAGATACATGATGGGGAGTCAGAGAGAAGAGGTAGTAGAATGGAGAGATGTAACTTCCTCTGGACACTTATAGAAACAAAGAATCATTAAGATTGGAAAAGACCTCTAAGGTCATCTAGTCCAACTATTTACCCAACATTATCATGACCATTAAACCATGTCCTGAAGTGACATTTGTACTTGTTTTTCTGAACACCTCCAGGGATGGTGATTACACTACCTCCCTGGGCAGCCTGTTCCAATGTTTCACCACACTTTCAGTAAAGAAATTCTTCCTAATATCCAATCTAAACCTGCCCTGGTGCAACTTAAGCCCATTTCATCTTGTCCTATCACCAGTTACCTGAGAGAAAAGACCAACACCCACCTCACTACTACCTCTCCTTTCAGGTAGTTGTAGAGAGCAATCAGGTCTCCCCTTAGTCTCCTCTCCTCTAGATTAAACAATCCCAGTTCCTTCAGCTGCTCTTCATAAGTCTTTTTCTCCAGACTCCTCACCATCTTCAGTGCCTTTCTCTGGACCCAACTCCAGCATCTCAATGTCTTTTTTATACTGCAGTGCCCAAAACTGAGCCCAGTACTCAATCTGCAGCCTCACCAGTGCTGAGTACAGGGGCATAATCACTTCCCTTATCCTGCTGGTCACACTGTTTTTGATACAGGCCAGGATGCTGTTGGCCTTCTTGGCCACCCCGGCATACTGCTGTCTAATGTTCAGCTAGCTGTCAGTCAACACCATCAGGCCCCTTCCTGCCAAGCAGCTTTCCAGCCACTCCTCTCCAAGCCTGTAGCGTTGCATGGGGTTGTTGTGGCCCAAGTGCAGGACCCAGCACTTGGCTTGTTAAACCTCATACAATTGGCCTCAACCCGTCAATCAATCTGTCCAGATCCCTCTGCAAAAACTTACTACCCTCAAGCAGATATACACTCCTATTCAATTTGCTCTCATCTGAAAACTTAATGAGGGTGCCCATGATCCCCTCATCCAGATCATTGATAAAGATATTGAACAGGAGTGGCCCCAAAACTAGGTGCTGGGGAACACCGCTTCTGACCAGTCACCAACTGGATTTAGTTCCTTTCTCCACCACTCTCTGAGCTTGGCCACCCAGTCAGTTTTTAACCCAGCAAAGAGTCCACATGTCTATGCCATGAGCCAACAGCTTCTCCAGCAGAATGCTGTGGGAGGTGGTGTCAAAGGCTTTACTAAGGTCCAGGTAGACAACATCTACAGCCTTTCCATCATCTACTAGGTGGGTCACGTGGTCATAGAACGAGATCAGGTTGGTCAAGCAGGACCTGCCCTTATACTATTATTGTACATTAAAACCTCCAATCCCAACCTTTAAGATTGGAAAAACTCACACTTCAGAATGCCACATAACAGTACAAATTGCCTTTCAGAACTATTTGTAATTATGACATGCTTTTCCTTTATTTAGTTATGTTATAAATAACAGCAACTATGAAATCACTATGGAACACTTTTTGCCCACACTGTCAAAGGACAGAAAAGAATATGTAGTCATGAAAACAAAATAACAAAACAAACAAACAAACAAACAAACAAAAAGGTTGAGAAGTGCTTTTGCCATATAGCAGTGATCATTAATGAATATCAACAGTCAGAGGTTTTAATAAGCTACATTTGTCATGTGGTAGATATATTCCCTCTAGTGCATGCATACATATTCTCCACGTGCATGTATATACCATATATGTGGTATATACATCATGATAGGATTAGGTGAAGTAAAATAGTTATTGAGTTGGTATTTTTAATTGGATCTGGAATAATTGTGGGCTTTCTGAGTGGAGAAGAGTGACATACAAATATTCAAAAATTTTCTAAAATGAAATGAGTTGCACAGTAAATCTCTTCAAATGTAAATTTATCTTCCCTCCCCCCCCCACACTCCACATAAGTCTATGTAAATGGTACATTTACTGTCTCAGGAACAAGCCTGAAAGGTCAAAGTAAAAGCCTGGTCATTAATTACTGAAAGGTTAATGCAATAATTTGACACTGCATCAGTTGAAAGCCACTTCCAGGAGGTATTTTAGATAACACAGTGCCCTTATAAATCTACTCCACTATTTTCTTTGGGTCTGAAATATGAAGCTTACTCACTAACAGTATAACCATTATTTATCTCGGTGCTGATGGCAGGTAGAGATCTATGCCAAAGACATTTTAAATAAATAAATAAATAAAGGGACTCTGACAGAAAAAAACCACAGTGAAGACACATCAAAATGAAGTCTAAAATGATTAAAGATACATAGGACAATAACAGTTGTCAGATAACCACATCTTACTGAAGTCCTCTAGAACTTAAAGTTACTAATGAAGGCTTGATGGAACCAGAGCTTAAAGCTCTAAGAAAACTGGGGGTAGAAGGGAGATCACAAGTGAACAAAATGAAAAGATATATATACGGTAGGGCATATATATAAAATAATGAGATTTTTAATAAATCAACATGGGAAAAGGCATTGTAAACCCGCAATGATTTTGCAAAACTAAATGTGAAATTATATAGGATTAGAGAATATCTGTATGTTGGTTATACATGTGGTTATATAAACACTGTCTCCACATGAATTTTTGGATAGAGCTTATTTATACTGTTCCTTCTCTTCTTGTTTTATAAGAGCAAATCTAGTTTCTGTACACCCATAAAACAATTTAAAGGCAGAAGCATCTTTCTTTCATATTCTAATCTGAAAATTGGAAAGTCCACAGCTTCCTCTTAACTATCCTGTTTTGCCTCAAATACAAACATAGAAACCCTTCACCAACAGTCTTCAGTAGTCCTCCAAGACTGCTCTTCATCTGCTCATTACTGGTCTACATTTGAATGGATCTCAGAAGAACCTTTTAAATCATTCCCAAGGAAAATAAAATCCCTTACACTGATAATTCCTGTCCCATCCCAAGTTTTCACAGTATGGAGATAGAATACCATTCCAGTGCATACCAAAAGGCCTCAAGGAAAAGCTCTTTATTTCAGTTGTGTCTGGAATAACCCTTCTTTTCCTGACTTCCGAGGTAGCTCCAGAAAGAAAACAAAGGCTCTGTGTAGCATTGAAAGACAGTGCGATCTACTGTCAAGAAGAAATTCAGATTTCACTTCTATTTTTCTGGGATAAAAATGGAAAGATACTGATATTTGAGAAAGGGATTATAAACACAGTGTAGTATATTTGTTATGGAGAAGTGGCTTCTCCAAATTCTCCAAATCTGTGGAGGAAGGGAGGAGAGCAGCAGGGCAGGGAGAAAGAGAAAAATGTAGCAAAGAAAAGTATTCCTTGCAGTAATTAAAAGTCATCAATAATAACTAATTTTTGAGATGTTCAATGAACTTTTGTCAGTTCTGATATTGACATTTTGTAGAAAACAACAACAAAAAAGAAATATCTAGACTGACTAAAAAAGTTTTAAAGGTGAGTTTAGTTAGACTCTGAAGTACGTACACAGGAAGAAACAACAAAGTTCCTATAATTTGACTCCTTTAAAATTGCTTTTCAAAATACAGGAGAATACTTCAAGAATTATGAACAGAGAAGTGGACAGAGAGTTTTTCCCCCAGTTTCTGAATAAAAGGATTTTATGTATGATTTATTATTTGCTAAGTGCTGTGAAATCTGAAGCCTGAATACGTAAGCAATGCATAGATACAAATGCACACACACAGATGCAACCCTTACCTTAGCCAGAGGCTTAGATTTGGTGTTATTAAGTTTTTTATCTTGAAGGTCAAATACTTTCCTACCTCCAAAAGACCAACCACCATATCTAGTAATAGAAAAAAGAAGTAATGAGTTACCTGGCTTAAGCTTGGCAGTCTTTTCTTGCAATGATGAAGTAGTAATATGTACATTCATGTTTTATTTTTCAACTGAAAGTAAAACTTCACCCCTCACACACCCCTTCTCTGTTAAAAAGGAGGAGCTCAATATGTTTATGAAGAAGATGAATATTATTGCTCTTTTCTGGCAAAGGGATTCCCTTGGATAAGAATTTTTCCTTTCTGAAAGCTGAAATCCCTGAGCAACAGGAGGGCTTCCAAGCAAACAATGTATTACTGACTTTCAGAAAGATCCTAAACAGCTTGATTTCTTCCTGCTACCTTCATATTCTAGCTCAAATCTTTCATCCCAACATGTTTATGTCTATGTTTATCAAATCAGATACACTTTTTTTATTATTTTTATACATAGATGGCTAACATTTCCTTCTTCTTGATAAAAACATATTTGTTCCAGTATTTGCACCTATGTCAGAGTTAGTGGTTGAGCTGTAAAGGCATAAAAATAAACCTCAAAATACAGCAGATTATAACCTTTGCGGCTGGTATCACAGAATATGAAGTTTTACCAGGGGGTTACCAGCCCTTTTTACTACAAAGAAAATACTAATTGGAGTATATCCATCTCTATTTGATTGAGCCTCTGAGGAATGGAATCTATATTGCTCGTCTCATTTGCACATGCATAAACATTTTATTTCGCAGGGTGTCAGGTGTTGGAAGGGACCTTGGAGATCTTCGAGTCCACCCCCCCACCAGAGCAGGATCATACAATCTAGCACAGGTCACACAGGAACATGTGGGTTTTGAAAATCTCCAGAGAAGGAGACTCCACAACCTCTCTGAGGAGCCCGTTCCAGCGCTCAGTAACCCTTACAGTAAAGAAGTTCCTCCTCATGTTAACGTGGAACCTCTTGTGCTCCAGCTTACATCCATTCCCCCTTGCCCTGTCACAGGACACGAGTGAGAAGAGGCTGTCCCTTTCCTCTTGACACTCAGCCCTCATATATTTATAAACATTTATGAAATCCCCTCTCAGTCTTCTCTTCTCCAGATTAAAGAGCCCCAGGTGTCTCAGCCTTTCCTCATAAGATATGTGTTCCAGTCCCTTCATCATCCTTGCAGCCCTCCCTTGGACTCTCTCGAGCAGATCCCTGTCTCCCTTGAACTGGGGAGCCCAGAATTGGATGCAATACTCCAGGTGAGGTCTCACCAGTGCAAAGTAGAGGGATCTGCTGGACATGCTCTTCTTAATCCACCCAGGATACCATTGGCCTTCCTGGCCACCAGAGCACATTGCTGTTTCATGGAGAACTTGTTGTCTACCAGGACTCCCAAATCCTTCTCCACAGGGCTGCTCTCCAGCAGATCACCTCCCAGTCTGTACTGGTGTACTTTATTATTCTTCCCCAGGTGCAGGACTCTGCACTTATCCTTGTTAAACCTCATTAGGTTCTGCTCTGCCCAGCTCTCCAGTCTGTCCAAGTCTCACTGGATGGCTGCACAACCTTCAGGTGTATTTGCCAATCCTCCCAGTTTTGTGTCATCAGCAAACTTGCTGAGAAGACACTCTGTCCTGTCTTCAATGTCACTGACAAAGATGTTGAACAGGACCAGGCCCAGAACTGATCCCTGGGGGACTCCACCAGTTACAGCTCTCCAGCTGGACTTGGCACCATTGATCACCACTCTCTGGACTCTATTGTCCAACCAATTACTAATCCATCTTACTACCTGCTCGTCTATCCCATACTTCCTGAGTTTCTCCACGAGGATGTTATGGGAGACTGTGTCAAAAGCCTTGCTAAGGTCAAGATAGACTACA
>JANIJG010160585.1:0-13463 GCA_024611175.1 Megaceryle torquata
TCTCTTCTCTTCTCTTCTCTTCTCTTCTCTTCTCTTCTCTTCTCTTCTCTTCTCTTCTCTTCTCTTCTCTTTTTTTCTTTTCTTTTTTCTTGTTAATATATCTGTGGCTTAGTATCTTATTGCTGACTTCCTCATATGTAAAGCTGCAAATTTTGC
Source organism: Megaceryle torquata (assembly GCA_024611175.1). Classification (NCBI taxonomy): domain Eukaryota; kingdom Metazoa; phylum Chordata; class Aves; order Coraciiformes; family Cerylidae; genus Megaceryle; species Megaceryle torquata. The sequence continues at coordinate 157 of JANIJG010160585.1, forward strand.
AATTTGCTTGCTCTTTCTCAGGTCTTAGAATTACCTGAAACTGATTAAGAGTTGTTTGGATTTTTTTCCTTTGTTTTAATCTTTCAAATAAAACCTGCTGATACAGCATTATGTTATTTCACTACCAAACACATATATTCGCCTTTTAGTTGATATTTTTAAAGTTTCCTAAGTTAAAAAGAATAATTAAAATAAGAAATTTCACATTAGCTATTCAACTGCCACACTGAAACAGGGAAGCATTAACACATGGCTGCAGCACTTTCCATATAGTAAAATTAAAATATACAGCATCACTATTGTAAAATACTCGCTAACAATTTATTTTCTATGTTTTTGAGGTCATAGTAACAAAAATGAAAGTTCTTACCCTGCAGCAGTCACAGACAGAAGCAATGTCCTGAAGATACCTAATGCATTCTTGGATATTTCCTCAACAGTAATAGCTAGAGGAAACACAATAATATAAAAGGTTCAATATATATTTGCCAGAAAGTAATCATTCAGCAAATCTGATTCCAAGTAAATCCTGTATCTCCATTCATAGTAAAAGGTATGTGGTCTCCTATCAGGGCAATTCGTAATCATATATATAACACATCATGAATAATATACTAGTTCAGAGTAGTTTCACAGATTCATAGAACACCAGGTTGGAAGAGGCCTCTAGGATCATCTGGTCCATCCTTTCGTGGGAAAATCACAGTCTAGTCAAGATGGCCGAGCACCCTGTCCAGCTGAATCTTAGAAGCATCCACTGTTAGGGACTCCACCACCATTCCAATGACTGATTGTTCTTGCAAAAAATTTTCCTCTTGTGTCTAATCAGAATCTCACCAGGAGTAACTTGTACCCATTACTCTTCTCCACGTGACCTATAAAAAGGGAGTCTCCATCTGCTTCTCCATCACACTTTAAATACTGGAATGTGGTGATAAGGTCTCCCCTAAGCCTTCTCTTCTCAAGGCTGAACAAAACAAATTATCTCAGCCTTTCCTGATATGGCAGCTTCCTGGTTCTTTGATCATCTTTGCAGCCCTTCTTTAGACACTCTCCAGCCTGTCCATATCTTTTTTTGTGGACATCTTTTTTTGTGTGTGTTTCCCAAGAAGACAGAAAAAACCCCATGCATTAATAAATTTATGGCTTTGATACTGTAGTGTAGTCTATAGTGACTATTCCGCCTAGGTGAGGACTCCTAATGACCTTGTGGTGCAACATTAGGCACCAAAGTCGATTTTGTTAGTCGGGAAACTGAAGAGCAGAAGAGGCATGGTTCACCTCCTACACAGAGAAATCTTCTCTGCCTATTAATTATGAGCTGAATGAGCAATGTTTTATTCCTTACTACACAGTACCTCCTTCCGACTCTAAACCTGCAAAAAATTAATATCTGAGTATGCTGTGCATGTGTATAAAATTCAAAATGCCATAGTGATAAAGAGCATATACATGACTAGGTATATAAATTTGCTGTATGTCCTGCATGTGAGCAATCCTCATATTTTTCAAGACACAGCAAGCTCTATTTCTTGCTTGCTATACAGTCAATGAACACCTTCCAGACAGAATCAGACTCTGCCTAACTGATGAAATCCAAACAGTTTCAGCCTAAACTAACCAAAATATTTGTAATTAAATGTACTAACCAAGAAGATTACTTGTCAGTTGGCTAACCTGGCAATTGGTTAACATCTGAGGCCTTGGAAAAGACTTTGGAGGACACTGTCAGAAGACAAACAAAGCCTAACCTAACTTCTAGTTCATGAGCTGACTGAGACTTAAGGAGGGTTTCTAAGAGAATCTTTACTATCTGACTTCCTTTCTTTCATGAATTGTCTTCCTTTCCCTTGTCACTCCAAGGTTAAAACTAAAGTGTGATAAATGGCATGCAGCATGAACTAAAACCAAGGCCAGAACAGAAATGTCAAGGCAGTTGTTTCATCTGAGAATATTAAAGCTTCCTGCTTGGGGGCAAAGGCCTTATTTCAGTGAGAGAGTTGTAACTAGTGAGCATACTGGACAGCACAGTGATGGCATATGGAGCATTTTAGTTCTGGGTCAGTTGATTCAAATCTGACCCAGCTTTTAGTGGCCAGTAGTAATTACCATCTGTTGACTATTAGTGACTACATGAATCAGTCCTCTGTCTAAATCCTAGTAAAAATATTCCTTTTCATAGATAGACAGTACTCCAGGTGTTGTTAAGTATCCCTCCACCTTTATGTGCCCCCCTGCAGGATGGCCACCTCTCAAGAAATAATCCTCTTTTCCACAGAACTGGGCCCTACTGGAAGGACTCAGGCTTACTAGGGAAAATGTGTGCACTGATGCTTCTCATGTGGTACCTGCTGTGTAGATAAAGGAAAATGTTCATGCTCCAGGGCTGCCAGTCTGGCCACCTTTTATAAAGTAGAAAAATTTTAAGCTAGAAAGGAGCATGAAAACAATCTCATCAAATCTCCTACACTTCACATGTCATACAAAGCAAGAATCAAATAAACTTTATGCTCTTCAATATTGTTCTGAACCATAGCACTTCTATGCTGTACTCTTCTACTCTTATTGATCCAAGACAGAATTGATAGAACAGTAATTTCCTAAGTTGATAAATAAAATAGTGTTACCATTGATAACCTGCACCTTATTTTGAGTCTGAATTTCTTTAACTGCAGCGTTAAACTAGGTGATTTGCTATCAAGAGCCAAATATCATCAGAGATGTCTCCTTCAGGTAGCTGTTGCAAGCCATGATCAACTCCACTGAATTTTTGGCTTCTAAAGGCAAGTGTCTTTCGAATTTCAAAGCATTCCTGGATGCCTTAAAAGCATTTTAATGAAACAAATAAAATATTCAACTTTCATTCTGAAGACAGATGGTATTTATATTGCTATAATCAGAGAAAATGTCATCTCTTTATGTCTCCTGCCTTTCTTTTTAGGGCTGTTATGTAAGTATTCTAGTAACATTAGTGCACTAGAAATTAATTTCACATAATCTTAAAAGCCCGCAAGGTACTGTAATTCATGTTATAAGGGCATGTTATAATCTTTATTCCTAGATATATTAATTTGTATTTGGCCTCTTTAGTGTTCATCAAATGAGGTGCCCATATGAAGAAATCCAAATGTATGGACTTTCTCCAACACTTTTCACCATTTCTTTGTCACATTAAATTCTACTGTGATTATGGCTTCTCAAAACATTTTTCTACTCCAGTGCATAAATCAGCATCCATAACAGTATTCTTTGGGACAAAAAAATTCATAATCTTATGTTTCTTTTTCTTTCTGTTTTAGTCTTAACATTCAGTACCTTATACCACAATTATATTCCAAGATGTATCATTTAACCAGCTTTTCATGCATTTAATGTAAATTCCTTTGGTTCTATCACAACATCTTCTGGGATTATAAGAGACATCATTAAAAAGTATAATTCTTCTATATACAGATAATTGTGACACAGCCAAGTGAAGTCCTCAGTTTAGACTGCGTTTCTGAGACTCATATATTGAATTCTTTTCAGGTGTCAATGGTTATTAGAACAAAATTGGCACCTGTCAATTGATATAAGGAATCTGAAAAAATCTTCATTTATCCATCATAGTATGGACAACCAAAGAGGAAGATCCTGTTGTGAGAAGAAGGATGGCTCACCTTCTTGTGTCAGCAGGTTTGAGTCAGGTTCAGCAGTGGACATGGCCTGCTCCTCAATCTTCATGTAGCAAAATCTTGGAAGGTCCAGAGTACACTTAATGACTGCTGCTCTGGAGAACAATAAACTGTTGCTTATATGCTTGCCTTGCTGGGTGGTGTGAGAGGAATCACAGAAAGCAGACGCAGCCCTACAGTAGCTGAGACCAGTGCCTTGGATCCTTGATGGTTCTGTTCTACCAGTCAGTGGTAACTCAGTGGACAGTTAAATTATTAGTGATAGGCTCTTCTTTTGCTCACTGTATTCCCTTCTAGAAAAAAAAAAAAAAAAAAAACTTATTTCAAAATACCAGGCATGAGAATTATTCCACGAAGTTTTAGCAAAAAAAGGCCTCCAGACTTATTTTCTGAAAAAAGTGTTTAACATTCTTCTTATTTCTCCATCTCTACAACCAGCAACTAAACAGCAGCAAACATTACAGAATCACAGAATGATTGGAAGAGACCTTCAAGATCATACAGTCCAACCTTTGACCCAACACTGCAAGCTTACCACTGAACCATGTCCCTAAGCACCAGGTCCACACACCATTTAAATGCGACTCCACCACTGCCCTGGGCAGACCATTCCAATGTTTGATAATGCTTTTGGTGAAGAAATGTTTCCTAATATCCAGCCTAAACCTCCCCTGGTGCAGCTTGCAGCCATTCCTTCTAATCCTATCACGTCACCAGGAAGAAGAGGCTGTCACCCTCCTTGCTCCAACCTCCTTTCAGGTAGTTGTAGAGAGCAAGGAGGTCTCCCCTCATCTTCCTCTTCTCCATTCTAAACAACCACAGCTCCTTCAGCTGCTCCTCACAGGACTTGTGCTCTAAGCTATTCATGAGCCTTGTTGCCCTTTTCTGGACACACTCTAGCACTTCTGTGGCCTTCCTATAGTGAGGGGCCCAGAACTGAATGGAATATTCAAGGTGTGACCTCACCAGTGCCAAGTACAGGGGGATGATCACCTCCCTTTTCCTGTGGCCACAGTGTTTCTAATACAAACCAGGATGCCATTGGCCTTCTTGGCTACCTGCGTGCACTACTGACTCATATTTAGTTAACTATCGATCAATACCCCTAGGTCCTTTTCCAACCACACATCCCCAAGTCTTCAGCTCGCCATAGGTTTGCTATGACCCAAGTGCAGGACACGACACTTGGCCTTGTTGAACCCCTTGCAATGAACCTTGGCCCACTGATCTAACTTGTCTAGGTCCTGCTGTAAATCTTCCCTACCCTCTAGCAGGTAAACACACCCATCTAGCCTGGTGTCATCTGCAAATTTACTGAGGGTACACTCAATCTCCTCATCCAGATCATTAATAAAAATATTGAAGAGAACAGGCCCCAATACTGAACCCTGAGGAACACCATCTGTGACCAGGCACCAGCCAGATTTAGCTCTGTTCACTACCACTCTTTTGGCCCAACCATCCAGCCAGTTTTTTATCCATTGTAGAGTGTATTTATCCAATCCTTGTGCCAGAAGTTTCTGAAGGAGAATGATGTGGAAGACAGTGTCAAAGGTTTTACTAAACTCCAGGTAGACAACGTCCACAACTCTTCTTTCATCCACTAGGAGGGTTACCCCGTTGTAGGAGGAGATCAGGTTAGTCATGCAGGACATGCCTTTCGTAAACCCATGCTGACTGGGCCTGATCCCCTGTTTATCTTGTATGTGCCATGCCATGGCACTCAAGATGACCTGCTCCATAACCTTCCCTGGCACCAAGGTCACACTGACAGGTCTGTAGTTCCCAGGATCATCCTTTCAGCCCTTCTTGTAGATGGGTGTCACATTTGCTAGCTTCGAGTCAGCTGGGACCTCCCCAGTTAGCCAGGACTGTTGATAAATAATGGAGTGGCTTGGTGAGCACTTCTGTTATCTCCTTTAGTACCCTTGGGTGGATCCCCTCCGGTCCCATAGACTTGTGCACATCTGTGGGGCACAGTAGGTCATTGAACATTTCCTCCCTGGTTATGGGGCCTGCATTCTGCTCCCCATCCTCATCTTCCAATGCAGGGAGCTGGACCCTCAGGTAGAAACTGGCATTTCTGACAAAAACTGAGGCCAAGTGGGCGCTTAGCAGCTCAGCCTTTTCCTTGTCCCTGGTCACAAGGTTCCCTCCAGTGTTCAGTAGAGGGTAGAGATTCTCCTTAGCTCTTCTTTTACTGTTAATGTATTTATAGAAACACTTTGTATTATCTTTAGTGATGCTGGCCAGATTAAGTACTAGCTGAGTTTTAGCCTTTCTAATTTTCTCCCTACATAACCTTGCAACAACCCTGTACTCTTCCTGAGTTGCCTGCCCCTTCTTCCATAGCCAGTAGACTTTCTTTTTCTTCCTGAGTTCTGCCCAAAGCTCTCTGTTTAGTCAGGCCACTCTTCTACTGCGAGTGGCTCATTTTATGGTACACAGGGACAGCTAGTTCTTGTGCCTTGAGAATTTCCCTCTTGAGGAATGTCCAGCCTTCCTGGACTCCTTTGTCCTTGAGGGCTACCTCCCAAGGGACACCATCGACTGATCTCCTAAACATGTGAAAGTCTACCTCTCAAAGCCCAATGAGGTAGCTCTGTTGACCTCCCTCCTTACTTCCCTAAGAATTGAAAACTCTACCATCTCATGGTCACTTTGCCCAAGACGGCCACCAACCTTCACATCTCCCACTAGTCCTTCTCTGTTCACAAACAGCAGGTCTAGTAGAAAGCCTTCCCTAGCTGTCTTGGTCACCAGTTCTGTTAGGAAGTTATCTTACACACACTCCAAGAATCTCTGGAACTGCTTCCTGTCTGCTGTATTGTATTTCCAACAGACATCTGGTAAGTTGAAGTCCCCAACAAAAACAAGGGCTAGAAATTCTGAGACCTTACCCAGCCACCTGTAAAACACTTCATCAACCTCTTCATCCTGATTCGGTGGTCTACCACGAATCTGCCTTGTTAGCCTTCCCCCTGATTTTTACCCATAAGCATTCAACCCTATCATCACCATCATCATCATGCTCAAGACAGTTGAGACCTTCCCTAACATACAGGGCCACACCTCTCCTTCTGTGGCTATCCTTTCTGAAGAGCCTGTAGCCATCCAACACAGCTCTCCAGTTAAGGGATTCATCCCACCATGTTTCCGTAAAGGCAATTACATCATAGTGTTTCTGCTGGATGATAGCTTCAAGCTCTTCCTGCTTATTGCCCATGCTACATGCATTGCCACAGACACATTTTAGTTGGTGCACCTTTTTGCATGGGAAGGGTCTAGTCCTTACTCGATCATTCTCAGGCACTACTGTGAGTCCTGTCTCATCGACAGCCCTTCCCTATCACATGGCCCACTGTTCTATAGGACCCCTGAGATAGCAGTGGAGCTGGGACACCATCCCACAAACATCCCAGGCTTGTCTCTAGTGAGCCTCATTTTCCCCCTTTCCCCCTTCGAATCTAGTTTAAAGCTCTGTCAATGAGCCCTGCAACTCCTGCGATAAAATCCTTCTCCCCCTTTGGGACAGATGTACCCCATCTGCCACCAGCAGGCCAGGCATCATGTAGATTGACCCATCTCCCTTAGCGTTGTAATTCTTTCCATTCAAGCTGGTAATGAGCTACCTACAGGATACCTCATAGACTCTCTTTCAAACATGACGAGGGGCAATGGTTTTACACTAGAGAAGGGTAGATTTAGATTGGATGTTAGAAACAAGTTCTTTACCATGAGGGTGTTGGAACACTAGAACAGAATGCCCAGGGAGGTAGTTGAGGCCCCATCCCTGGAGATACTCAAGGTGAGGCTCAACTAGGCTTTGAGTAACCTGATCTAGTTGAGGATGTCCCTGCTTACTACGGGGGGGGGTCAGACTAGATGACCCTTCCAGCCCAAGACATTCTATGATTCTGTGATTCTATCCTACTACTCACACTCCAGAAATACAGAACAAGAGCCCAAAATCTTTCTGTGTGGCCTAGACCTTTTTGCTGTGATGACTCAACAGAATCTATAGTTTGTGGAGGTTCTGTTGGTGAAAGGTCTCCTCAGCACCAGATCGACAATGGCCAACTTCAGGTCCTCGTGGCTTCCCTGGCACGTCCTACAGATGCACACAGAAACAAGAAGTATTTCTGTGGCTGTTCCAGGGCCATGATTTTATTAAAGGTTTGGCAGCTTGTGCTGGCCTGTCATCTTTGAGGCATTTCATCCCTTGGTGACCCTTCGTTGAGCAAGTGTCTTGGAATCTCTGACCTAGTGCATCACCCAGAAGAAAGGTCCATCCAGCACACAATTTTCTCCACCCTCCCCATCATGAAAGGGCAAAACATAGCTTGACGTAAAAGCTTCTTTCCTCTATCCTAGATTAAGGTCTATTTTTCTACAGTCTTCTGGTACCACAGACAGCTGAGAGCCCTAAGAATATCTCAAGCATTTTCCTTTCCTTTATAACCCTTCTGCAGCCCTTGATGATCTCTGAATCAAGGTAATTTATGCCAGGGCTTCCAGTCATCAATAGGACTTTTACCACTCAATTCAGACTACTATCAGCCCTCTCTGTTATGTTTTTTACTGCTTCAAGAAAACACTACATAGACTTTCTGTCCTTTTGTCCTCTGCTGAATGTCTTATCTACTGTTCTTAATGTCAGGAATGCTGAATTTAGGAAAGAAAAAAAATTGCATGCCCTATGAATGTTGTTGCTGAGTGTTCCCAAAAAAATGCTGTTGTGCTCTTCTCATACCTTCTAACTATTGAATATCTTCACACATTAAATTACCTCTGTGCTTGCTTTCATGTTAGTTTGGAGACAATGTTGCTTTCAAGTGCTTTAAAAGATGTGCTTTTGTTTGTTCACTGTAACAAAAATTGCAAAAACTTACCTTTAAATGATGAGGACATCTTTCTAAAAAACTGTCTGGGGCCTTTGGGGGTATTTGTGTTTATGGCAACTGTTCCCATCAATGCATACTGACAACGAGGTATTTTCTACAGTGACTTTCAAAACCAGCATCAATCAGGTAGCAGCATGAATACGCAGCAGTACATACTCAGCCATAAATTGATTTACAGGGTCATTACTTCTCTCACTAAGTTAAGGGAGCAGCTCCTGTTAGTGACACCAGGAGATGCTTGACATCAACTGCTCATAAAATAATAAGACACAGAAACAAGACTGAATCTTTCAAATTGATCCTAGCAGCTAGTGGGAAATTACTTTTAAAGCTAAGCTAATGTAACAACTCAAGATTCTAGGGTGACCCTAATAACATAGCACAAATAATCTCTCTGAAGCCTGTATTATAGAATTAAACTTTCAATGGCCTGGAATTACCATGGAATTACTTCACACTATTGCGTATCTGAAAAAAAATCTTTAGGAATAAAACCCCAGTTTCTTACAACAAACTTTCTTACTGTGCATAGCTTGTATAAAATAGCAGATTCCATTAAATTTGCAGCCAGTTTTATAATATTGAGACATTGTTTGATTCCTGTTTTGTTGATAATTTTGAGGAAAGATTTCCTTCTGATAAATACAAATAAAAATATCAATGCTACATCAACTCTGCATTCTAAGACTTCTTTTAAGCCAAAATGTTTGAGTGATCTTTGACTGTTAAACAACATTCATGATGCTTAATACCTGTCATCACTGCCCTCAGAATGCTAGTTTTCCATGTTCTACCACCAAATCTATGTTCTGTACTTCAACTTGAAAGGTGAGTCTGTCTCCTGAACATCAAAGGCTGACACTTCAGAGCATTAATGTTACTGCATGTGCTGCTTGCTGCTGACACAGCTGACTAAAGACATTGCACTCAGAGCTCACCAGAAACAGCTTTAACACTGCAAGTCTGTAACAGCAATTTTCCTCTTTTTTGTCAGCCCAACCTCAGTAACTTTTCTCCCATTTTGTCATTGCTTTTAGCATTCCTCCCTTAACTCCATTCAGGGCTCTCTGTTCCTATCAGAGAGAGGCAATGGAAATTGTGAGGCCCCATCAGCATGGCACATTCTTTCTTGCTGGTTTCACTTTTTGCTCAGTAATATCTCATGCTAGACAGGTAACTGGCATCATGTAATCTGAATGCTCATCTGCCATTCCTGATCATGCAGGAATATAAATAAATAAATAAATAAATAGATATCCTTTTCTTCTTCAGGAATGAGTTAATTCAGACAGTATAGTCTCCTCAATATTTACCTTCTCCAGTTTTTTTTTTTACAAGTCCAGGCACTTTATTAAAATCCTCAAGGGATTTTCTGGAAAAAACCCCAACCAACCAAAAATAAACAAACACACAACCACCCTCCCCCAAGCAACAACAACAACAAAAAATTTTTTTAAAACTGTTGCACAACGGATATCTTCTGTTTAGATTGCCCTCTAAAACTTCAAGTTTAAAGCAGGCCCACATACTGAACTCCCTATTAAGTTCAATTTTATCTCAACAGAGGAGATTACTTGACTGAAGTTGAAGGCTTCATGGTTTTACAGGTTTCTTCCATAACTACTTTCATGGCAGGAGCTTTTTATTTGCCATTCTCTATCTTCAGCTCCTACCCTGTCCTAGCTCTTTGTTCTGTGTTTAGATAACAACTTTATAACCTGTGTTTTCTTTTCAAGAATAGATGTCTCCTTTACCCCAGGCACATTTACTGAAAGATTTTTGGTAATTCTATAGGCATTAAAAATCACTATGAATTAGCTGTGTGAACTGTAAGATAAGGGTCTGTATGATCTTGTACTGTGCATTAGAGTAACAGTGTGGTAGAAAGGTTAATAAACAGAGTTTAAGTCCCACCTTTATTATTATTTTCCTGAGTACAGAAATAACTTTTCTCCCTATTTATTTCTAGTGTTAAATAGGGGCAAAATATTTTCCAGGTTTATAAAGCATTTGGGAGCTTTATGAAAGGCACTGTGGAAAGTACTTAAAGAGTAAGTGTCTCAATTAGTAAAGTGAAAACAAGACCCAAAATGAAGACACATTATTATTTTCTTATTTAAACACATACATTGTTTTATGAATACAATCTGTTGCCAAGAACCAACTCACAAATGTGCTAGATGCTGTGCAAACGCAAACTAGAGAAACAGATACTGGCACAAAGATTCCAGGTGGATGCTGATAGTGAAAAAGCATAGGCATTTAAAAAACCTGAACTTTCAGTTTCCTAGTTAGACATAGAAATGATTCCTGTATGAGAAAGAAATGGAATTCTGTTTATCAGGATTAACAACAGTGGTCCTTCTATATCAGTAACATACTTTGTTCAAAGTTTTCTATCAGTAACACAGTGGAGGGGAATTTTAAGGAAGATAATGAAGCAGCTTTGTGGCTATTTATGACACAATTCTCCACTGTAGAAGAGGAATCATAGGTCAAGGCATAAGGGTACCTTTTGAAAACTTAAAAAGTGAGACTGAAGGCTGTTGCCATGATATGGTTGACAGTGGTGAAAGAGAAGCCCCTTGTTTGCACTGAGTGCTTCTGCTACAAGGAAAATATTATTTTCTTTGGGACTTTATTTAATATCACAAACCTGAAAGGTTCCACCTGAGAAAAAATCATCTCCCTGCTGTGACATTCCTATTTCCACAAATGAACAAGAACATTTCTTAATCCAGCTAAACGTTCCTGCTACAAGATTATCTGTTCTTAGTAGCATGTACTGCATGCTACCAATTCATAAAAAAATATACCCTACTTCACTTCAATTTGATCAATTTTTAGAGAGCAGAATCTTTTTTTTTTTTCACTTTAAAGCAAACAGCCCAGGATTTTACTGTTTTCAAGTTTTTAGCTCCCCATTTCTGCTACATTAGGGAAAATGCTCTCATTTTCCTGAGTCTCCTTTTTCCTCCGCCCCTTGTACAAGCTTAACAAAGAGCGTATTTCTCCCAAGAGAATGCATTTTAATAGGCAAGATGTACACAGTTTCACTTTTGAGCCCCCCACATAGACTGGATTGTGCTCAGGCAATATTGCCATTATCAATTAGCACTTTGACAATTAACCAAGCACAGGACCTCGGCTTCCTGCAGCAGATGATGCAGAACTTTCAATTACATCTTTCTATTTCCCACAGCTTAGCACTGAATTAATAATGCACTTAGGGAACTCTGGTGGCAGGCTGATAGAAATGAAGATATGGATTAGCTGTAGTAATAAAAGCAGGACAGAAAAGTTTAGGCAAACAGTAAAAAAAGCCTTATGTATAGCTGTATATCCTGAGAGACAACTTTAAGGTATAGGTAGCCTTCATCAAACTAGAATACACTGGATCTTATTTACACATTCACCTCACAAAATCTCATAGTTACATTTTCAGAGATTTCATGTAGCTTAGGAATTCCTGAGTTATTAGATGTTGGTATGTACTCAAAGTAGTCACTAATTTTTCTAATTTACCCACAACCTCTTTCTTCGCTATCATGGTAGAACGAGCCACAATCCTTGAGCTTTCAAGGTCTTGTCAACCTTCAAGGTTTTTATTTTCATTTTTACTTATAGGACATAAATGATTATTTGGGAAATGGGCACCACTGAACTGCAGCTTTTAGACGTTAGTCAGTTTGTGCACTATGTGGGGAAGTTAAACAATGCTCTCTTTTCTTATAGATAAGAGACTGCAAGAGCCCCACTGTAAATACTACATAGAAATGACCAGTCTTAGCAGGAGACATCTGGCTTCAGGACACGTGTGGCTTCAGTCCTTTTGTTATGGGACCTCTCCTGGCAATGCTGGCAGCCACTGCACTGTGTCTGCCACACAAAAGGCAGAACTGCTGATGGGAGAAGCAGCAAGATCAGGAAAACACCCTCAGAACGTGTGTCACAATGTTCTTTTTAAAATGCCATTTAAAAGCAGTTTTTAAAAGCAAGAAGTACATTTAAGAAGGGACAGTTCTGTGTTGTGAAGGGCAAGCTTTCCTAAAAGTACTGGGGGCAGGGGGGGAAGAACAACTGCTAGGTATTTTTTAATTCATTACCCTCTCCATAATGCAAATCATCTAGGTTTGCTGGGCTTTTATGATTTTGACAGATGTAAACATGGCAGTGAATTTCCCATCATCTGTAAGCTCATGATCAGCCACTGACACCTTCAGTGTGGAATGGTCTGAACTTTTGGCTTCATGAACCATTTTATATCTACTAGGTTGTTTGTTCCTTTGGCACAGTTGCTGCTAAGGAGCTGGAGAAGAGAGGAGCAAGTCAAAAGTAGGGACATGCTCTGTTATTTATGTTCAGTAGTTTCTCATTGGGAAGAGGCTGTCTAGTGATTCCTCAGTGATGCTTTGTCATATTAACAGTTGTATATCTCAGCATCACTGCAATACAGCTGTTAATCAGAATTAAAAGTGAATTCCTACCTCTCTTACATGGTCTTACATGGAAATGTGGGTTTCATTCAGGTAACCACAATTAGTTCTATTAAGTAACCTCCCATCTTTGTCCTGTAACGTGAACCATTGCCGCAGTCCGCAATCGTGACAAGACGGGAAAGAACACTTTCACACCAATATGGTGAACATTCAATCCGTTTATTCTGACTGCGTCACTTACTTATATAGTGGTTACAATCTGATAACATGTACATCAACTACTTTCATTG
>JANIJG010161111.1:0-13426 GCA_024611175.1 Megaceryle torquata
TAGACATGAGGAAGAATTTCTTCACCATGAGGGTGGTGAGACACTGGAACAGGTTGCCCAGAGAGGTGGTGGAAGCCTCATCCTTGGAGGTTTTTAAGATCAGGCTGAATGGGGCTCTGAGCAGCCTGCTCTAGTGGGAGGTGTCCCTGCCATTGGCAGGGGTGTTGGAACTGGATGATCTTTAAGGTCCCTTCCAACCTTGACAATTCTATGATTCTATGACTCTTTCACCTTTACAAATGGCATTCAGAGTCCTAGACTAAAGCCTCTCAAACCTGCTGATAATGGTATGTAAGCAGAGTAATTCATTCAGTTGGTAATTAGTACTGAGGTTGCATTTAATCATTATATTGTCTTATACACTTCTCAGAATGCAATGGATTTCATTTGATTTTGGTAATCTTTTCAAGGAACACACTTTTAAATATGATGGAAAAAGAAGAAAAATAAATTTAGAAAAAAATGTGCCTTTGGTTTACAAAAATATAGTTATTATACTTTATTCTCTTGTGAGATAAAATTTTTCAAATGTAGAAGTATGTATGATAGATTTTTGAGACTGAGGTTATATTTAACCTCCTATTTTTTTTGTGTGTAACCTATGCAGTATTTTGCAGATAACTATGTTTTCTATTTTATCTGAAGCAAAGGTGGCCATGCCTCCACTATGTTTTAGGCTGAGTCCAGTACAAGCTTGCTGTTTCCAGTTCTGTCTTTCTCTGTGTGCTGTTTTACGCACAGATTACATGTTTATTCACTGCCTGATATGATCAGATTTCAGGATAATTAACATACAAGTAATGCTAATATGGTGAAAGAGTATGGATTCATACACATCAACAGATTATGTATTACTTTAAATGCAAGCACACTAGGGAATTCATAGTGCAGTGTCATGGGTGAAAGTGGTTAAACCATTTTTGCTGCCCCATGAGATGTCCTAATTGCTTATTGCTATCTTCATGAGCAGAAATAACTGTTTTAGGTCATATTTGTTGAGGGGTTTACTCTGAAAGATTCCTAGGCCAACATTATTGTCATTTATTCAGGAATATCAGTATTTTAAATATGAGTTAATTTAATGCTTTTTTAATGGAATAATTTTATTTTAGATCAACGACAGCATTCTAACCTGAAGCCTTCTTCCGTGGCTGTTTGTAAAGCCAGGCCACAAACTGTTCTTCATTTTGCCAGCAAGTACTTGATTATACTAACCTTAATTGTCATTATAAACCAACCAACAAAAAACAAAACAAAAACAAAACAAAAACCCCAAAACCACACACACACACACAAAAACCAACCAAAAACCCCCAAACCAAACTAACCCCAAAATCCCCCTACTCAAGGCAATGAGATTTTCAGAGTTCAATGTAAAACCAGGAAAATGGCCAAGTCTAAGATAAAGGAAGCTCTACCTATATCTGAGTGTACTCCAAATTTTCTCTATGTTCCTTGCTAAGCCACTGAGGACAAAAAAAGTGGCATTTAGGTGTGGATTGAAAAAGAACTGAAGAACCTTTAAGGAGGACTTCTTTAGAGTGAGATACCTGGATACAAAAGGGAACGCCACAAACTCCCACACATGCCTAATCAGAGTGCAGAAAAACTTAGCAGAAAAAAAAAAAAGCAAAAGTAAATATACATCTATAACCTGTCTGCCTAAAGAAGGAGGATTTGGATTCTGATTTATGTTTGGTATAAAGAAATGAGTAATCCCCAGGGCTCCCCTCTTGCTCAAGTCACAGAACCGCTAGTTTGCAGAGTCATGCACTGGTCGTAAACCAAGGTCTGTTAGTCACCATTGTGTAGCTGAGCAAGTTAGAC
The DNA here is from genome assembly GCA_024611175.1 of Megaceryle torquata. NCBI lineage: Eukaryota > Metazoa > Chordata > Aves > Coraciiformes > Cerylidae > Megaceryle > Megaceryle torquata. The sequence goes on from JANIJG010161111.1 coordinate 1,828, forward strand.
ATCATGCTCTGGACTGGGAAAAAAATTGCTCTTACCTGTTTCTACAGAAGAGTGAGCTGCAATCATAAGGGGATGAATGCCCTGACCTGCATATTAAGACAGGTATCTAAGACTTCAAGTGAGGGAGTTTTGGACAAATTCTTGTTGACAAAGCTTTATATTTTTTAGTTTACGGAGAACCTATTCTGAACACAGCTCAGCTTATTCCAGTTTTTGAGGTTCTCCATCTTAGAGGATTTTTTTTTTGTGTGTCAGGTACCAAAAGATTTATGAATTCCACTAAATCCCTTACAGGTATTATTCCTAAAAGCTTAAGTGTGTAACAGCAATGCAAATCTGAGAGGCATTTATTTGTCTTACTGTGTCTTAGGTCACATTTAAATGGTGAAGGGCAGCATGAATGTCCTGTGAGCACAGATGTATTCACCTGGCATGATGCTCAGATATTGCAGCAATGAGGATCTTAATAAAACTGTGGCCTTCTCATGTCCTCAGCAAATCCTCCCCTGCTCACGTGAGGATGTAAGTAGAAAGAGGGTCAGAAGCTGGCTCTGTCTAAGGTGGAAAAGAGTCTGTGGGAATTCTAGGAAAGTGAGCATGAGCTTTGCTAAAATAAGATGCAGTTGTGCCAGCAACTGAGTCAATGTAACTCTTATTATACACAAAATGCAGGTAAAATACTATTTACCAAACACTTCATTGGTACATAACTTAGCTTTCTTGTAACAATTGTCAATGTGCATTGCTATATATTCCTTTCCTTGGTGACATTTTTTGCATGTAGATCACTAAAGCTTCACACTGATAAATAAATACAGTCGAGAGTGTATCGTAACTATAAAAATGCATAGGAGCTTTATAATTAAAAAAAAACTTTGATAAGCCATTCGAGTTTGCTATGAGCGAGCATGAGTACGATAACGCACATGTTTTAATCAATGCACCTTTCAAGGGAGCCACATTTGGGAAAATGCAAAAGCCGTATCTTGCAGTCAGTGATAAATATTTCATTAAATTATCTCTAATTTAACTTTCACTCCCATTGGCAATCCTCTAGTGGTACATACTTTTTTTCCTCTTGATTTTATTGCCCTGGTAACATGCAATCATCTCACAGCCCTTTGCTTTCTGATCTATGGTATATTAGATTAATCTCATAGTCATCATCTTATTTAAGTAGGTAATATTTGACCATTTAATCAGCTTAAAGCAACCTGAGTAGAATAATATGGGCTTACATTTGGCATTCAGAAACATTTCCGAAACAACAAAAAAGTGATTTGACAAAAATATATGATCTAAATTATTCTTTTTATGCATGAAAATGCATACTATTTTTGCTGATACAATTAAATTGCCTATGTATCTGACTTTTTAATAATGAAAATGCAAACCCTGGAGTGTTTAGATGATTTGCTATGTTCATTTAAAGCAAGGAATTCAGCAGTAACTATTCAGGCATTTAGTCTTCTTGTGGAATATATACTGAATAAAATCAGTGCCATGGCTTTTAGGATGGCAAATTTCATAAAGACTTGTTATTTGTTCATTTTCTGTGTTCTTTTTCAGTGCTTCAGTATATACTAATTACAGTGAAAAGGAAAAAAATCAGCTTATCTTGTCATCCAACTATAGAAAGAAGTAGTACATTCAGATTTCATACTTGTCAAGTTGCAGGTTTCATAGATAACAATTTTTTTTTCAAGGCTTTAATATGTTTTCTGCACAGATAGTAAAGTCTTCTCTTGGTAATCAGATTTAGAACTTGAAAATTAATAACTACCGATCCCAATGTCAGGTAAGAGTTGTTGCTGGTTTTGGTGGCTATTATAGCATTTGCTCCTTGGGACAAGGGGGATGCTTCTCATCTAGAAGATAGAAGTTCTTCAGAAACCTGCATGGAAATGAATATAGTATTGTAAGGAAAATGAATATAGTGTCAAATAGGGTCTCGTAAGATTTGTCTAAAAATGGGACACTGGACACTTAACAATTTAAGTCCAATTTAATTTTTAAAGCAGATTTGCAGTATGAAAAGAGTTTCCAAAGAGAATGTTGCCTCTGCAAGCTGTTTTTCCTTGCTGTGTGTCACAGTGAAACAGTGTTACAAGTTTGATGTGTTGTCAGTGACCTAAACTGAATTGACACTGATGTTTACCTGTAAAAGCTTAGCTACTTGCTTTTGTTTGTAAAAAGACCTTTGCCTTGCTTAGACTGAAGGTTAGATAAGATGCATTTTTTAAGACATCTGCTCAGTTTTTTATATATAATCTGTTCTCGATGGAGCTTCATTTCCCATTCCTTGCACGTTATCCAGCCTCAACTTCTTTGGGTGCTTGCCTCATTCCCTAGATGCTATCTTTCTTCTCCCAAAACATGTCAGTAGCTATTCACATTGCATACTACTACTTTCTCACATACTTAACTTAATTTAAAATTAATGAAAATTCAGGAATTAAAAAAAAAAAAAAAAAAAATCTATACCAGGTATTTATTTTCACAGAAACTTTTGACAGGCATGCAAATTTGGTACTTTCTATCTAAATCTCACCCTCCAAAAACAAACCCCTGCCCTTCTTCAGCTGCGATTTCCAGCACTTTTGCAAGGTCCTCAGCAAATGTGCATAGTAGCAATAGCAGCAGTAAACCAGAAATCCCACTCAGTCCTCTGGCTCTCTAAGGAAAAGTATGAATCACATTTACTTATTGTTCAGTAGGGTAATATGTCCAACTGTCAGGGTTTCTTCTGCTTTTACCATTCTGAGTATTCTAGCATGGGGATAGACACTTAATTTGCCACATGGTCTTTTTTTCCTTTTTGCCCCCCCCCCCCCCCCTTGTAGGTATTTCATGGTTTAAGCTAATAACAGAAGCTTTCTGAATCTGGAAGTGCAGTTTCTCTCAACATTACTTCTTAAGAAACACTTCTGAATTTAGTGAATTCGTGGTAGGTCCTACAGTGAGACTTATCTGCTACTTTGAGAGAGAATTTATGACTACTGTCACACAGTAATTTTAGCAGGACTTGTTCTGATACTGCTGTAACACCCATTTGTCATTTAGCTTGTTGATTAGGCATTCATCTTCTTGAGAGAAAAATACTAGACATTTTCCTTTGGAAAATAGGCAAACAACAATTCCATGAGCTAAAACCCTAAAATGTCCCATGGGTTTAATTTGGATACTAGAAATTCTAGAATGCCACTTTAGGCAAAACACTACATTTAAGATATCTGTGTTTCTGTAACATGATTTCAGAGCCTATCAGTTGTTAGAAAGATATAATTACTGTTATAACTTGTTGAGTTACCCAAATCTGGTTGCATGTGCAAGCCAAATATGAAAAAAAAGTCAGAGCATACCCTTCTGAGCAAAGCAAAATTTTAACCCAGTGGAGGAATGTTTGTCTGGTTTTATAGCTGTTTGTGTCTGTGGAAAAAAGCTGTTTATCCTCAAAGGTAGTACAATGAGTGTCAATTAATGGCAGAGAAAAAAACTCCATAGATATATATCTGTGACTTTGCTAAGCACATTGAAGGAAGAAACTGCAAGAAAAAGACCTCTGGGCTGTCAGTAGAGTAAATAAGGCATTATATATTTAGAAAATAATAATGCAAACCGCAGGAAAGAAGGTATGAATAAGAACATGAAACCTTTTCTTAGCTAAATATAATAAAAGGAGAGAATTTAGAGAATAAAGCTGGCTTCATAATGGCAAATTACTAAGTGTTTTGAGACTCATTGTATGCTCCGCAGTATACTGCCATTTAAAGTATGGACCTGTGTTACCTGTGTGGTATACTCAAGCCCCAAGTGTTGCAATTTATAGGTTGAGTTTCACCACTTGCACACAAGCTTTTTTGGGTTTTTTTGGCCCATTTATTTGGTTGGTTTGTTTTGTTTGTTTGTTGGGTTTTTGTTTGTTTGTTTGCCTTTTTTGTTGTTTGTTTTTTAATAAAAACTCCGAAATGCAATTGCTCTCAAAAGTGTCTGGTGACAGTGAAGTGAGATACTGTTTGTTCCTCTAGATGACATGCACATATTCAGTGTCATTTTAGTTTTCAGGAACTGTAGAGAAGAGGGATCATGGGTTTCTGATTTCTCCTTTCCCACATGGTTCATCCTTTGGTGATGTCAGGAAAGAACAGTATACTTCTCTTTATAATGGAAACTTAAATAAAAGGTGCCAGAACATAAGAGGCTGCTAGAGGTATTTTTCACATTCATCCATTCCTGAAGGGAAGATGTTTTGCCAACAGGTGGGCATTTAAAAGACTACAGTCCCTTCATGCTCAATCTGTGTGATTACAAGCTTATTGTTCTGGTCTTGCTTCTCAAACATTGGGGTTTTGTTATCATTATTTTTGACCTATTTGACATAGTTTAGTACAAATTTTTATATTGCCACAAAGGTTCCCTCACTTATCCCTTTTCCCCCTCTCACGGGAGCCAGTCTTGTTCCTCCTAAATAACCCATTTGCATAGATTCATACTTTGGGCTGTCTAGTTAAGGTTCACATGCCCAGAGCATAAGGTCTGGAACATGACATGTAGACTTTGGACTAGGGCTACTTACAGGAGAGATCAGGATGGAAGAAAAAGTACTTAAATTACTTGCCTGTGAAGGAAATTAAGATATCAATATGATATCACATTTATAATGATAATCTGCTTAAGTTTAGCTGTTAGATATCCCAAACTCTCTCTGTCCTCTTCCTGAATAGATTGCTTACTTCATTTATTCACAAACTTTGTGGCTTGGGACTCTATCTTGAGGGTTTGGTAAGTCTCAGATACTTATGTTGGTCAGCTTCTGTAAAACTGGAAGCCAAGTTCTGCTTGGAGCTGAAACACTCAGGACATAGACTTCTGATGCTGCTCCAGAGAGCCAGGAACCCAAGGACAGACTGCACAGAAAGTCTTTAACATGCTGGTAGTCTTGGGATCCTAAATGTTGTTCACTTCCTTTGATCTGCTTCTCTTTGGAAGGAGGCAACTTGAAAGCCTGTAAATTCCCAAGAATGGATTACTCTGACTCCTGAAGTTATTTTTAAATAACCGACCTAATCTGGGAACCTGGATAGTGCATGTCAGGATGATAAATATTTAAGACAGTCTCAGATGGAAGCCTACTTCTGACTTCACAAAAGTTTGCCAAAACTTCATGTTCCCATCAAAAGGTCATTGTTAATCATATCTTGTATGGGAAAATGGAACTGGAAAGTTCTCAAATGTCTTGATTAAAGATACTTAATCTGTATTAACCACTCTCGGGGGTTTCAGTCCAAACTGACTTAAAAAGACATGAAAAGCCAGGCTAGTGCTGTAAACATATTGGAGCCAAGAAGTGAATACAGATGTTTAGAGTTCATAATTTCAAAGTGAAATGAAAAATTTTACATCAATGCTCAAAATCATAATTTTTATTTGACAGCGTGGATTCACTTAATGGAGCATAATAAGGAAGAAAAATTAACGTGTCCTGATTCCTAACCTCTTGTTCCATTCATTATCTTCTTTGATTTTCACTAAAAATAATGATGCCCCCACTTCCAGATGTTTCTTTATTAGATTCCTTCCAGGAGAGAGAAAAAACACAAGCCATCCCAAATGCTGAAAGTTCTCAACTTGTTAACACATTTTACATATCATAGAGACATACTGACAATGTTAATTAGTGACGAAGGCTTGATTGTTCTTTAATTGCTCTGTCAGAAGCTGGTACAAAATATTAAGATGCAAATTATATGACATATGTTATAAGTGGATTTGTTTTAATAATATCTTCATGTACCAACAAGCATATTTCATTACTAAGCTTTATTTATTAGCATTTTAGCGTGGCCATTAATAATCAAAACACTGGGTTATGTACAGGAATATGAAAATTATTACTACAGACTTTTAAAGATGCCTGACAATGGTGCAGTTTTATGTATTACAAAGTTCCCAATATCGGCATTAGGATAGGGTGTGGAGGTCATAAAGCTCTTTGTGTCACCGTAACTATCAAGTCATTATGTATTTTAAGAAATGATTCTTTATTGAAACATATGCAGTCTGTGGAACAGAGTGTACTCCTCAGAACATGCCCTGTTGGGTAGAGGGTCAAATCTCTCTTATTTTATGTGGCCCTGAAGATCTGGCTTTCTGAAAACTAGTGTTCCCCTTTGAGGAGGATTCCACTTGCAGTTCTATTTCTGCTACATCTGTAGGTTTCAAGCTTGAGATGAGAATTGGGTGCAAGTCCCTGACTTTCTGTGTGCTCTGATAGCTGGTTATTATACATTAAATGAAAAGAGTGAGCTCCCCAAGCTGTCTTTCCAAGAAAAGATTGAGTCTGAAATTGACTGAAACAAGTCTCGTGCCCTTTTATATTGAATACATTTTTAGAGCAGTGCTATACTACCTTCAGTAAAATAACTATTGTTACTGACTGATAATAGGACAATGCTGGCTTAATTTATTATATCTGTTTGTTTATTCCTGACATATTATGAAGATTACATTTACATATCAGCTTGGATTTGAGCAAATAACCTTTATGTTTAGCAATAGGAGGTTAATTTCTTAATTTTGAAGTTTAAAGTTTTGTTATTCAAATATGAATAAGCTTTTTTCTCTTTACCTGCACCCTGTTTTTTGCTACAGGGTAGGAATAGCCCTGTGAAATCCAAGAAACCTGTATGTATCTGGTGGTAGGGCAGTTATATATTTTCTGTCATTTGTCCATTCTCCTTTAAAACCAAAAAAGGAGAACAGATTTAATAAGTAGGAAAAAACATTGTGTAAGCATGAAGACAACTGGGCTTACCATTTTTTCTCCAGTTTTATAATGCTGTCATTTCACAGAAGAGTTCTCAGCTGGAAAAATTCTTTGTATTCAGGAGCACCTGTGTCTTGAATAATTAAAAAATCTATTGTAATCGCCTTTTCATGATATCTAATTCACTGCAAAAATGTCAGATTTCACTTTGCTACACACAATGAAAAATCTAGGAGAAGCAGATGGTTTGGCATTTTGAAGAAGGTAGACTGCAGAAGGATGCTGAGTTCATTCACAGAGTTGCCTTGTTCGATTCAAAAAGATGCCTTGTTCATCCCAGTGAGGAGCTGGGAATACTACAAGACTGATGATCTCACTCTTCAGAATTAATTATGCACACACAGTCACTTGGAGAGTCTTCCAAAAGATGAGATATTACATTCTTGAAAGAAAGCCAAGGACTTCCATACTGCAACATAACACAAATGGATTTTGAACAGAGAGATTAGGGTAACAGGTAAGAATCAACACTCTTTGGAGAAGAATGCCCTTTTATTTTTCCAAGGGAAAATTTCTGATCCACTACTGAAAAATACTGATTTAGAAAATCTGGAATACTGTCTTCTGGACTAAAGGAAAACAACTGAATGCTTTGACCCAGAGAAATGACTGGCTATTATGAGTGTAGTTTGAGCATATTCCTAGATACTCCTAAGAACTTTACAGCTGCACTAACTTTTATTTTGTGGTTGCTGGTATACAGTTCCAGAGAAAATAATGCAGGGTTTTGGAGGAATGGATACTGTGCAAAGAAGACTGTGAAATCTTTTGTGTATATGTAATTAATTTGGGGGGTTATTTTTGCTATCAGAGTGTAAGGATAGAAAGCTGTGATTCATCTTTGTTTCCAAGTGAGCTTTTCACTCAGTATGACTCACCTTTTCTTTGCAGTGGGAAAGACAGGTTATGGTCCATAGTGCTCAGTGAGAATGAATGCATTAAGAAAATTCTGAAGGTGTCTGCAAGTGTTAATGATTTTCTGGTGGCTGAGGCTATTTATTGCCTGCCAGTTTTGCTTGCCTGTTTTCAGATATTGCCAGCCTTCATTGAAATTAGGTGGAAGATGTTTCCATTCAGAATAGAAAATAAATACTCTTTGCTAACATAATTTGGTCTTTAATTATTTGCTCATGTATTATTGCTTCAAAGCCTCCTGGCTTACAAGAACACAAATACATGGCACTCATTTAATGATCAGCTTCTCATCTCATATTTTTGTGAATGAACCTTTCCTGATCTATTAGGCATTGTTCAAGCTATACTTGGAAGACAGGATTGGGAATTTCTTATGTCTTCTGTCACTGGTCTGTCCTTTTCACAAAAAAAAAAACCCAAAACCCCCAAAACCAACTAAAAAAATTACACAACATTTGGTGAAGTAAAGGGTATGATATTTTCCCAATTTACAAATGGGAAAATCTTCAGTCAAAAGGATACATTAAAATTGTTGTGGAACAGTGTAACAAATGTAGGGCTTGTCTGCTCTTGTTTCACACTAAATGTTTTGGGGAAGCCCAAAGCCCAGCTCCTGTATCTTCAGGTGGAGCTGCGCAGGTGAAGTATCAAAGCAGAAAAACAGACAATTTAACTTTCAGTAGAATTTCATTCTGAATGCTGGTTTGGTAAAACTGAAGCTACTGATAACAAATGGAAAGCTAAACATTTGCCCAAAAGGAAGGCAGGCAAAATTCAGCCATTATATGTTGTTTGGTGGTAGCCAGCTGGCTAGTAGCACAGATTTGTTGGCTACTCATTTAGCAGATTTACAGCTCAGCTGCAGAATAGGCTGATTCTTCCTTACTGAAGTGGCACGAGGAGGTAGAGAGAGGGAAGGAAGTTGAAGGTAAGTAAAGGATCAAAGGGTACAAAGCTGTAGGAAACTAGCCTTTCTTAGAGTCACTATGCTATGAACAACTTATCCAGCTGTCATAGAGTGCTTAAATGGTCAGAAGACCCATGGTTTTGCTTTAGATTGAGAGGCGGTCATACTCTGCAGATGTTTAGGGCAAGATGCCAATATCTGATACTTTACTTAAATGCTTTCTGCCTTTTCTTCATCAGTCTCCTACTACTAGGCAATTTTCTGACTTGGAGTTTTGTTATCAGATTTTTCAGCAACCTCATACATGCTGTGTGCTAGCAAGGGCAGTGTGCTATATGAGAACATGGTAATAGAAACTTGAACTGTTCTGTATTGTAAGTGTGCTGTACTTTGTGATTATGATGAAGTAAGAAAGTATGTGCATTCCATACTTTCAGTTCTTTATGTAGTGACCGGGTTGGCTTATACATTTGTTATTGTGATATATTATATCCTTTCAGTAAGGAGGAACAAAGCTATTTTTATGTTCACGGAAACATGCTATACTTACCTAAGGAGAGAAAATGTGGATAGTGTGCTATAGGTGTTTCATCTCGGACCATCACCATGGGTACCTTGTGAGATGCTTAAAGTGCTATATCTCAGGGTGACCTGGAAAATGTTTCCATTTGATTTGGAAGCATCACTTGTCTGTTTAATACTTTTAATCTGTGTGTTTGTTAACCACCTGTTAACACAGGTCCTTGACAGCAAAACCTGAACTTTGATGGGGATTAATATGTATGTATTTATTGAGGGCACCACAATGGCATGATCAGTTTTGGTTACACAAGCTGAAGGTAGTAAAAACAAAACAAATCCAAAAAACGTCGCAGGCCCAGGAGAGATAAGTCAGGTTTGCCCATTTGAGACTGCTGGAAAGAGGCTGAACAGTAGATACCGTGCAGTCATAAATTTGTAATGTGTGGCCATTGTGGCTGGGAGGATAAATATTCAGTACCTGTTATTACCTGATAAAGTCATACATATGTATGGATCCATTTTATGTGATAATTAGAGAATCTAGTTTTAGCATCTGCTTTTACCTGATAAACCAACTTTATTATTTTAAATAAAAGAAAAGCAATAATTCATAAGATACAGAGACTGTGAAGATGTGAAACAAAGCTATCAAAGAGGAGAGAGGAAAGAAGGACAGTGTTTCAGATACACAATGTTAAACAGAATGCTGTGTAAACAAGATCTATGTGTGCTTGCTTTCTATATGGTTTATTTAAAATACTCGCACCTGATTTCAAAGTGCATTTGTAAACTATTGAACTAAGTTTAATTTTAAATCATTTTAATTGTGTACAAATTTGGCCATATTAAATATGTCCTATTTTGAGGATAATTTCTAAATACGAGTGCCTACCAAGACAGATGAATTTTACAGCCCACCTCCAACAGAGAATTTGGCCAATTTGATAATCCATTGACACCATGGTAAAATAGCAGCTGACAAATAAATAATAAGAAAAGAGAAGAATCTGTATTTTACATTACAATCTCAGTCTTGGGCCAGAACATGTTCATGCTATTTTACCAGGTGCAAAATATTTGGAGACCTTATTTTTCCTCCTCGGCAGAGGTGGTGGGAGGAACTAAACTGAGCTTCAGATTGTTTTCTCGTAGAACTTGTAGACTCCCACTGTTGTTTGTCAGCATAAATTATTTTCTGTGTTTCCTAAGAGCCACTTCCTTAAAAAATTCCTCTTTGTTGAGGAATATATCTTAGCAAGGTGTCCCCATGAAAAACAGAAGTATTTTTGTGAGAAAATGGAGAATGATACATAAATAATATAGGCTGTATGTTGGAAAAGTACAGGGAGGAACCCAGTGATCCCAGAAGTTTTTGCTGGGGTGTGAGTCTATGCTATGTCTTATCCAGAAAGATGGCTGAGTGCTTGTGATGTGGAAAAGCATTCTGGTACCACTGGCATTCATGCAACACCTTCCTTCAAACTCCTATTTTATCTGCCACTGTTTGTCCCGGCTGCTGCTGCCTTTGTATAGACCATGAGCAGCAGTTTGCACACATTGCCTCCTGCCTGCTGCCCCTTTTAGTTGTCCTTGTCACGTGGCTGATCACAGCCCTTTATTCCTGCCAACAGAGCCTGGCAGATGGTCTGTGTGACATAAAAGCCTTTGATTCAGGGTGACAAGGCATGCAGGTTGAGTTGTACGGGTGGGATGGAGTACTTAACCAACCACACGGCTCATGGGAAATACGCCCCACACCTGATATTCATAGGTTAACATCAAATCTATAAATAGCTGTAGAATTAATTTGAACATGACACTATTACCTTTAGTCTTCAAAGGACTTGGAGTTGCTGGTAGAAGTCTGATATTTCTTAAGATGTGAATGCAAATTAGCCATTCTTTCATTCTTTGAAAGAATTAATGTGTTTGCTTATCTGAATAAATTATCTGTTTGTTTAAAGATCCATCATAATGCAAATGTGAAGTAAGGATGCTAACTTCTTTGCCTTACTGAGTTTTATTCTACAGCAGAGATGTTTTTTACAACAATAGTTCCTTAGCTGTGTGGGTCCTTCTGCCACAATTTTTTCCAACCTTTTTATGTGAGCAGCCCAAGGAAAAAAGGCCAAAGCAGAGGTTTGCCATTTCTCCATGGTGACAAATCCCTCAGTGTCCATTGCCAGCTGAAATATAATGGTTCTGTCTTGAGGCAACTCAGGATATCTTCACACTGAGATGGTTATAATTAACTCCCTAATGACCTCTCCTTCTCTGTTACACCTAGTTGATCTTATGTAATCAACTTGTGTAATTGGTGATGTGCATCACTTTTTTAATGCTGGGGTTTTTTTTTTTTGGGGGGGGGGGGGGGGGGGGATGTTTTAGGTTGGATTTGTTTATCGCTGGGGGGTTTTCCAACCGGAAAT
>JANIJG010162674.1:0-13312 GCA_024611175.1 Megaceryle torquata
TGGGGGGGTGGGGTTCGGGTCCCCGCGGGGGCGTCAGGATTGGGCTCCCCCAACCGGGAGTGGGACTTAGTCCCCGTCAAGAGTCCTCCGAGCCGCCAGAGGTCGCTGCAGCGGAAGCGGGGCAGTGCAGGCTCTGCGCGCGGCCTCCGCGTCCGGCAGCGGGCGGGCGCGCTGCCCAGTATGGCCGCCTCGGCGGGGCTGCTGAGTCGCGGGCCGGTGAGTGTCTCTGTGTCTGTCCGTCCGTCTCCCCGCCCGCCCTTGCCTGTCTCTCCCTCTGTCCCCTCCCCGGGCCGGGAGCACTTTGTCCGTTGCCTGAGCCCCCCCCCAGGTTCTGGGGAGGGGGTTGTGGGGTGTGAGCTCCGTCTCTGTGTCCCGTCCCCGCCCCGTATTCCCCCTCCTAGCAACGGTACCGGTAAGTGCGTCCCGCGCTTCCGCACGGTGAGCGCTTCCCCGGAGCGGGGGGTGCCGCGGGGTGTCGGTGAAGGCAGCAGCCTCCCGGTGCCGCTCCACACCCATGTGCCCGCAGCTTTCGTCCGCCCTCCGCCGTGCCGGGAAGTGCACTCTCGCCATCCCCGTCCCTGTGGCCTCACCCCGATGCCGCTGAAGGTGACCTTCGGTGCCACGCTCCCCCCATCCCGCTGAAAGCGGCGCCTCCCCCGCCCGGTGCAGGCAGCTCAGCCTCTCCTCCCCAACCCGCTTCCCCCCCTCACCCTCGGCTGCTGAGCCCCCAGCCCCTGTCGGGTGTGTGGGGCTCCTCCCGCGGGCTCACCCCCCATTGGAAGGGTCTCTCGGTGTTTTCCCGCAGCTCTTCCTGCGTCGCGGGCCTTGGCGCAGCTTCTCCTCGCAGACGGATGGAGAGGCCCGAGTGACCCAGGTGCTGCGGGAGAAGTTCCCTCGTGCATCCGCCATCAAAGTCGTGGATATCTCAGGTACACAAAAGGCTCTGCAGAGGGACCTGCCCAGGCTGGAGCAATGGGGCGAGGCCAAGGGTCTGGAGAACAAGTCCTGTGAGGAGCAGCTGAGGGACCTGGGCTTGTTGAGCCTGGAGAGAAGGAGGCTCAGGGGAGAACCTTCTGGCTCTGACAGCTCCTGACAGGAGGTTGTAGAGAGGCAGGTGCTGGTCTCTTCTCACAAGTAACTAGTGACAGAACAAGAAGCAGTGGCCTCGAGCTGCACCGGGGGGGGCTTTAAACTGGACATGAGGAAACTTTTTTCACCACAAGGGTTGTCAGGCACCAGAACAGGCTGCCCAGGGAGGAGGCTGAGTCACCATCCCTGGAGGGGTTTAAAAGGCATTGAGATGTAGTGCCTGGGGATATGGCTTAGTGGTGGGCTTGGCAGAGTGGAGTTAATGGTTGGACTCCACAATCTGAAAGGTCTTTTCCAACCCCACTGATTCTACGAACTGGGCACGGCGGCTCCTGGTATTCACTCAGCCTTGTCCTTCTCTAGGGGGCTGCGGCGCCATGTACGAGATTCACATCGAGTCGGAGGAGTTCCGGGAGAAGCGAACAGTGCAGCAGCACCAGATGGTCAACCAGGTGACAGCGGGGGGGGAGCTTGAGTTGGGCACGGTTCTGGGTGTGAATGTGCGAGTGCGGCTGTAGTGCTTTCAGGCAGACACTCTGCTTGTACTGCTCGTGGGGTGAGCACGGTGCTGTCTGACACGCTTCGTAGCTGGCCCTGTGTGTGCAGCGCTGTAGTTTTGCCTGCTGACTGTATGTGCGTGGTGCTAATTGCTGCAGTCACACACGGTCAGCATGTGAAACTGGTGTGTTGTGCGCACAGGCGGTGCCCAGCTCCAAGTGCTGCTTGCACAGCGTGAGGATTAAGTGCTGTATGGATGTGGCGTCCGAGGACTGGAGCTCTCCTTTCCCACTTAAAAAACCCAGCTTAGCTCTGCACTTCTCCAGTAATAAACAGTGTAGCCCATCCTCCCTGCCTGATAAAACCAGCCTAGCTCTTCCCAGTACACAGTGGAGCCTTGTGTGGGTGCAGCACTTACACCCGGACGCTGTGTGTAGCACCTACAGCTGGGCACCCCGATGGGGTGTTCGTACACCCAAAACACAGGCAGTGTCAGGTGCTGCTCACTTGCAGTGTGAGGATCAGTGCTGTGTGGTAACAGTGTAAGCCCATCCTCCCTTTCCCCCCATGTTAATGAACTGCATGGCCCCTTTTTTTCCCTCACTAACGAGCGTAGCTGGGTGCGTGTGGCACAAGCAGTGCGAGAGGATTAAATGCACGTGTGTCTTAATTAGGAGTGTAGCACTTCAGTTCTTTTTATTTTACCCCTTCCCAAACACTGTAGCCCCCCCAGCAAAAACCAGTATCGCTCTTCCTCCCCGTACAGCGGGTGTAGCCCACCCTCCTCAGCAGGCAGTACAGCTGTGCATGTTGAGTTACTGTGAGTACAACCCCGCTGGTCCCACTCGGGGTGGAGTGGTGCTGCACTGCACAGTGTGACAGCACTGGCCCACCCGTGACAAACGGGGTAATAAACAGGGTAGTTCTGTGTGTAGCACTGACAGCGTGTGGGCGCGTGTGTGGTTCAGTGTAGCCTTTATTACTGGGGGGCAAACAAATGAGCAGAGAGAGCCCTTGTTTTCTAGCACCACTTTGCTCTGGGTGTTGCCCTCCCAACCACCCGCACTTGTGTGTTACAGGCTCTGAGGGAAGAGATCAAGAGCATGCACGGCCTGCGCATCTTCACCTCCACCCCCAAGCTGTGACCCCAGGGCTCTGCCCACCCAATAAAGCTGCTGCCCAGGGCTCTGTGGTGATTTTGAGGCTGCACCTCCCAAAGTGCTGAGTTTTTAGTTAGGCACCTGTGGTGGGGTGGGGGAGGAAGATGATGATGATGATGAGACACCCCCTTGTCCTCGAAGAGCAGGAAGGAGACACTTTATTATTGCCTTGCCACACAGGAGGGTCCCTCCCTCAGCCCTCCCCCTGTGGAGCACCAGAGCTGCTCGGCCAGCCCAGGGCCAGGCACTTTTCCTCCCCCTCTGCCCCACGATACCAAAGGGGAGCTTAAGGCTTTAAGGGCACCTCTCACCCCCCAGAAAAAGCACTTCAGACCTGAGCTGTCAGCTCACGCCCAGGGGAAGCAAACCCTGGTCAGGCTGCTCAATCATGGGGTCCAGAGGGAAACTTTGGGAGTAGAAAGCAGCAGTGCAGCGCTTGAATGTCACCCCACCACTGTGGGAAACAACTTGCTCCAAGTCCCAGTTCCCAGCTTCAATCAGACTACAGTTCTTGCCGGATTCAAGCATGTGAACTACACCGGGCAAGTCGCTGCGGCACGGCCAACAACTTTTAAAACAACACCCAACAGGCTGCAGTGGCTGCGTCGGCTGCTGCCGCTGAGTAGAAGTGACGCTTGGCCTCTGGCGTCGCTGAAGGCGAAGCGTAGAAGTGGCTGGAGTACGAAGCAGAAAGGAGCGGCCGAAAGGGTCCTCCCGGGGAAGGTTTATCTGTCCTTGGAGCCCAGCTTCTCTATCAGTTCCTGCAGAGGAGCCAACTCTCGCCTGTCAATCAAGTTGAATTCCTGGCAGGGGAAAAAATAAAAACACCACAAAAACTCAGGGACTTCTCAAAGAGCTGCTAGAAAATGCATCCAGCTACAGGGAAGTTGCTGTGTCAAGTGTCTGTCAGCTCCTGAGGGAGCCACCAAATGGGTGTTACAGCAGCAGCTGCCACATTGGTTGTCCGTGTAGAAACTGAAGTGTTTCAGGGCAACAAAACCTCTTCTGTAGTGTCACCAAGGAATGGTGCTGCTCTGCACAATCAGCACACAGGTGGTCACAGAACAGGCTGTTAAAATACCAGCAGAGGGGGAAAAAAACAGCCAGTGCTGCTGCTACTTCTGAGTCCATTCTTGAGCCACAAGCCCACTAAGTTCTCCTGCAAGCCTGGTTCCTCTTGCCACAGGCACAGCTAAAACCCAAGAGGGAAATTAAAGCATCTACAGCCAGCTGGGCCATGCTTCTGCAAAAAAACAACCAACACAACCCAACCCAGGGCACTGCAGCTGCACCATTCGCAGGGTGGGAGCCCAGCAGATCTTCCAGTGCACACCACAGCTGTAGATCTTCAAAGAGGCACTTAAAATCCAGCTCCAAAAGCAAACTGGGACTGAGAAACCCCAGAGGGCAGGCACCCCGCTGCTGCTGCATAACTCACCTGCACAAAGAAGATAAAGTGCTTGAAGGAGGTGTTGAGATGGGCCTCCTCCTGCAGCCGCATGACAGAGTCGAAGTGCTGGTGGTAGATGTGGGCGTAGACACGGAACAGCCGCTTCAGGATGGTCTTGGCCACTGACATGAAGTTCTTGGGAAAAGGGACACCTGAAACGCACCGATGCGCAAGTGGGGTGAGCGCTTGGGTTGGAAGTACCGGAGCGAGGCCCCGGTGCGTCGCGTGGCTGCGCTTACCGATCTTGGAAGGGAAGAGAGTTTCATCATCCAGCTGGTCCTGCACCCACGTCATCAAGTAATCGATGTATTTGGGAGCTGAGCACTTGATTGGCTTCTTGATGTTGGTGCCATCTGCCCAGTGGTACTCGTACCTGTGCAGAGAGGGAAGGAAAATAAACAATGTGAGAAGACATTTTTGGGCCCCTCCAGGAATTTTCACTCCCTCACACAAAACAGCTGATCTCCCTCGAGACCGTCCCCAGGGCTGTCTCAAATTGACAAGAGGTGTTTATCAGTCCCACGACTCCTCCAACCCAGGGCAGATGTCACACTGTAACATTACTCAACGACACAACCACTTTCTCTGCCATCTTCTGCAGAGTCTTCAAAAACAGGGGAATAAAACCTCATGTTTTGACGGTCGCCTCTTGACCGACAAGAAGCGAAAGCAAACGGTGCCATTTAAACAGGAAATAGTTACGGGAAATGTCCCCAAATATAGAAACAGGAACTTGCAGTCTAGATACTCGTGGGGAGAAGAGCGGGGCAGGATGTTACATGGCGCCCTACAAACGCTGCCCTGAAGTGCAACCTCATGAACACGATCCCCTGCCACGGCATCACCTCAGCACAATACCCCTGTGCACAACCAACACGGAGTCTTCTCCCTGTCAGTGTTCACACCTCCCAAGAACAGCGAAATGCCCTAAATACACCTTCACTATTTTCTGCCTTCCACACTACCCTGACCTTCTACCGAGCAGTTTTATGCTCCCATCAGCTGGCTAAAAACACCTGAAAACTACCACTGGTGTGAACTGGGGGATAACAACCCCTAAAACCACCTTGGGACCTTTGTGCCCTTCCATGCTTGAGCCAGAGTTCAGAGCAGATGGTACCAGCAGGACCCCAAAGCCACGTGGCCATTCCCCACAGCATGTACCAGTCTCTAAGTGTGCAGTTCCCTTTCCAGCTTTAACTCCCAACAACAACCACCACGCTGGGCTGTCGGCACTGCGCAAGAACTGACCCCAGTGTTCACCCGCCTCACACTGGCGGCGGTGTCTTCAGCACGTGCTCAGATAAACCACGCTTGGAGCACCGGTGCATCAAAGATCCTGACAGCAAGAGCAGGCACTTCCAGTCGACTCAGACCTTTTATTTTCTTTAAAAGAAACCACTTCAACACCACTTTTCAGCTTCCAGACATAAGGACCTGATCAACAGGGGAAAAACAGAACCCTGCACGTGCTTCCCCCGGACAAAGCAAACCGTCCCCAGTACTGAGCCCTGGGGAACACCAGCGAGCAGCCACCAGCTGGATTTAACACCACTCTCTGGACCCAGCCAATTTAGCTTCTTTCTACACATGTTCCAGCAACCTGCAAACCTGCCTGCTTGCCCACGTTGAAACTGCAGCTGTAGATGTCAGTAAACACCTTACCTGGGCCCTGCGGACATGACCGGACAGCTGGTCTCCGTGCAGAACTCCGTAATGGTCCCGTAGAGCATGTTGATCTGGTTGAAGAAATCCACCGCTGGAAAAGAAGCGCGGGGACTTTACTCAAAAGCACAAATGCGACGAGGAGCGGAGCAGCGGTTGGCTCTCGTTCAGCTGCCGCGGCCTCCCGGGGATGGCTGCGCCAGGGGGCGAAGGCACCGCAAAACTCTCCGGGAAAACAAGAGTCTCCCTTCAGCGCGACGTCAGCAGCTGATGGCTTCAAGACGTTGCGACCAGATAGGAACTGGAATGGCTCTGTCTTGTTTTCCACCAGCTGGCTACTGCCTGTAACCGACTGGTTCCATGTGAAGCGCCTCTCACACTTCCCTGCCTTGGAAACGACGGCTCCAGGCACCTCTAGAAACCGACAGCACCTCAAAAACCTGATGGGTTTTGCTAAAACAGGAAAGGCCTTCCTTTGGTTGAACACTGGGGGCCTGACTCACTGTCTGCCATTGCTCAAAACTACCTTTTCCTCCTCTAAACTCCAAATTCAAGGTCGAGGAGAGCAACTGCTAAAAGCAAATTAAATTTGTAGCCTTTTGATGCATTTTATTCTCCTTTTATCCCAACTCGGTTACCTCAACAAAGCACACCTGGGATGAGAATTTCAGCCGGGGAAGTTCTAGCTTCCTTTAAGGATTAAACCCAGAGATTTGGTTTTTTTCTGCTGCACCTCCACACCCAGGTGGATCCCTCTTCCGCAGGACTTACTGTTCACTGCGATCCACTCATTGAGGTCCTCTCCCTCTGGTAGCATAACCGCTTGTCTGAGGTTACCACTCCCCAGTGTCGCTTCCGCATGTTTCAGGAGCTCGTACTGATGGGAGCCTTCGGGAATGTTCTTCTTGGGTTTGAATGTTTTCGATGATCGACTCCCACTGACAAGAGAGAAAACACTTTCAGTTTGTCTTTTAACACCGTTCCCTTCCCAGAAACATTTCCCACGTCACCCCTCTTGCCGTTTTAACCCTTCCCCATTTCCCCCACCCTCGGGGCGAACGGATCCGACGTGCAACCTGAAGCGTTTCCAACGGCGTCACAAAAAGAAGCCACCCGCACACCCACGCACTTCCTTCTTTCACCTGCCCGTCTAAGAAGTCACAAACATGGTGCAAAGGCCCATCAAGCAGCACTTGCTTTTAATCATGGAAAGAAAAGCCCACAGAACTCCACAGGGGATGGAAATGACCTGTTACCGCTAGGTCAGTTTGACAGCGGCAAATATTAAACGCTCGAACGCACCATAGGAAACAGCCTGCTAAAAATAGCAACTTTATGATAAACTCCAGCCCTGAAACGCAAACTGTCACCAAAATCTTCCCTCAGCGGCCGAGTCATCGCACAGCTCCTTGCCCAGCTCCCTCTGACGGGGCTGGCAGTGCTGCAGCCTTTCCCCAAACAGCCAGCGCTGCTGGAAACCGGGAGGATTTCGATACTTCTCAACCGCAAACATCAACTTTCAGACCTGGCCCCACAGCAGCTTCCTGCTCAGTATCACAGCTTTGCACGCTCTGTTTACGTGCGGCAATAAAAGACCTTTAGATCCCACTCGCTCTTAAACCAAGCTGCTGCCTCCTGCCACGGCTGAAGCAGGCCCAGCACATCCTGACCCTGGGCAGAGGGTCCCAAAAGGTTCCACAGCCCCTTGTTATGCCACAAAACGCTCCTGCTCCGCATCCTCAGCACTTACCAGGCCTTAAGAGCCAGAAGCCCTCTCATGCCTTACAAGCCTTCACATCTAGGACACAGGTATGCAACTACCCACCCCCTGCAGCTTCTTACAGGTGTCTTTTCTACACTACGTGCCTGTACTTTGGTCAAATTACCACTGCTCCCCTGTCCTCAGGCCTGGCCCACCTCACAGGGGCACAGCCCCTCACACAAACCCCAGCCAGCAGCTTTGCGCTGCACTGGCACTTGCTCCACTAACCCCAGTAAGGCCACCAGGGTGGAAGCTCCACAGCCACAGGACATGGGCCTCCTCTTTTCTGTCTCATCCCACACCCCCAAAGTCCCCTCCCAACTTCTAGAGCCTCCCACTAAGGCAGAGAATCCCCCAAAGCACCCCCCCAGGACATGTTGCCTCTCTGTGAGGGACTAACCCCTACAAAACAACCCCTCCCTACAGCCTTCCCTCTAAAACTGCCCCCTCAAGCCCCTCGTGAGACCCCAGCGCATCTGCCAAAAGCCACCCAGGGCTTCCCCCTCCAGCCTCCCTGAAGAACCTTCCCGGGCCTCCCCACAAGGCCTTCCCCGGCTCCTGGGCACCGCTGGGGCCTCCAACCCCTCCAAAAGCCCTTCCTCGAGACCCAGGACTTCCCTCGGGACCCCGCCCCTCCCCGAAGCCCCTCACAGACACCCTGCTCCCTCAGGTTCCCCGGGGCCCGGGCACTCACAAGAGGAAACTCATGGCGAGCGGAGCGGGGCCGAGCTCAGGCGGGAGCGGCGGCAGCAGCTGCTCGCGCGCGGCCGCAGCTCCTCGCGGGCAGCGCCCGGCCCGGCCCCTCCCCGAACTCTCGCGAGAGCTGAGGACAGAGGGGAGTGGCTTCGCGCGGAGGGGGCGTGACCTAGCCCGGCGCCATCACCATGGCGACAGCCCCCCCCCCCCCCGTGGGGCTGTGCCGGCCTCGGCCATCCCGACACGGACCTGGGCGTGGAGACCCCCCGGTGGGAGTGGGGACCCTCAGAGCTGGACGATCTGGGAGGCGTAAAGACTTCCGACTTTACAGCGCCTTGGGATGACCGCCCCAGGCCGCCTTTCACGGCTCGAGGGGTTGGTGGCAGGGAGGATAAGGAATAGGCCCTGACCCCAGCCCCATTTCAGCCCCAGCCCAGGCCCTGACCCCAGCCCCATTTCAGCCCTAGCCCCAGTCCCAGCCCCAGACCCAGTCCCAGCTCGAACTCCAATCCCAGCCCCATTTTAGTCCCAGCCCAGCTCCCAACCCCCTTCTCCCCCTGAGCCCTAATCCCGACCCCAACCCTCACCTAGCCCCAGGCCACGCCCACTCACAGACCACGCCCACACACTGGACACCGCCCACTTCCCAAGCCACGCCCCCTGCCTTACGCAACCTGCAGCCTCTCTTGCAGCGCCTCTTGCAACCCAGCCAATGGGCTCTGCCGTGCCCAATTAGGGAGGTGAAGCCCCGCCCGTCTCCACCAATCACACTCCTCCTTCTCCTTCCGCCCCGCCCACTCCCTCCGCTTCTCTCTCTTCTCCCACCAATCGCAGTCGTTTCGTCCCGCTCCCGCCCTTCCCGCCGACCATTCAACTCTCCCATCCGTGCCGCTCGCCGCGGCGATTGGCTCCCGCCGGCCGCGAGGAGGGGCGCGGCCGACCCCTCGGCGCTATATAAAGGGGCGGGCGGCGTGAGGGAAACGCCGCTGCCGCCGCTTGCTGCGGTGTGTCCCTCAGTGCCTCCCGTCCTCCCCACGCCGCTGCCATGGCAACCGCGCTCTGCCCGCTCCGCGCCCTAGGCCGCCCCCGCGGCCGCCGCCTCCTCCACCTCAGCGCGCCCAGGTACGGCTGGGCCTGTCTCGGATCGGACCCGGGCGGGGGGAGGGTGGTGCTGGGGAAAAGCGGGGCCCGCCCGCTTCCTCCGTCCCATCGCGGCTCGGGGCGGGCTGGGAAGGGGGAGGCCCGGCCGGGTGTGTGTCCCCCTGCCTCATGCAGTGGGCTGGGGTAGGGGCCCGGCGCAGCGCTGCCGCCACGGGCAATGAATGAGGCGGGCCCCCAGCGGCCGCCCCCGGCGGTGCAGGCTGATGAAATCCCGCTCCCGCCTTGCATGGTGTGTCCCGGGCTCCCCCCACCTCTCCCCAGGCCCCGGGTCCAGCGGGCCCTCCCTGCGCCCCCGGAAGGGCCTCTTGGAGCCCAGCCCCCGATTGACCCCGGGTTTAAGCGGTGGGAGAGGGACCGGGCACCCCCGAGCATCCTGCCTGTGTACCGGCTGACTTTTGCCTTCTGTTTCTGCACCACCCCCTAGGATTTGGCTCTTAATGTACCGAAAGAGCCCTCGAGGGAGTTGCTGCTGCCCGGGTGCTTTGGTTTCCCTGCTGGACCCTACTCTAAATAGAGTATTTCGGCCTCCCTATAGCTCATGGGGAGGCTGCTGGTGCTTCTCCCTGGGGGACCCTCAGCCCTGGCTTATGTAAGGGGAAGCTTTGGGCACCTTCTTGGTGCAAAATGTCTCTGGTCTCGTGAATTCTCCTTTCCCTGGCTCATAATTCCTTTTCCAAGTGAGAGTTTGTCTGAAGCTAATAAAACAAGAATGGGAGGACCAGTAGGCTGTACGGGTTATTGCTGAATGGGTTTGACTGGGCTGACTTATTTGAGATGAAGTAACATTTAATTCCTAGTCAGGGGAAAAAAAAAAATCCATATGTGAGCAGGGCAGGGGTTAAGAAAGTCCTACAGATCTTCTGCATCTTCAAGTCTTTAGGAAGAAGGTTTCCCTACGTGGGATGGTACCTCGGGACTGTCCTGTGAGGGTCTGAAGTGACTCTTGTGGTGGTTCTGCCTGGTGGCAGCTGCCCCAGAGCTCTGAGATCAGGACTGCACCTAGAGAAGGTCAGAAACCAGCAGTGTTGGACTCAGTGCAGGATCCTGGGAGGAAGTGGTCTGTCCATCAGGCAGCTGATGGAGTTTTTTGAGGGCAAAGCGCAGCAATTCAGCTCCCTCCTGTTGGTGCAGAGAGGGCTGGAAACAGTGCTTGGTGCTGGGGGGGGTTCTCCTGAGGGTCAGTCTTCTCTCGCCTTCCTGTGGCAAGCTGAGTAGCTTGTGGAGTTGTGATGCACATTGGTTGGTGTTTGCTTCAGAAACAGGCTGGTCCTTGCTACTGGGAAAGGCTCTGGGAGTGACCATAACGCTATGGGCACCTCTGCCTCAGAAGCTGGAAGAACTGGGCAAGTGACTTCAAGGTGCTGGTCAAGGCAAGACTTAAACGGTCTAGGGAAGACTAGAAGTGAAGGTTGTGAGGATGAATCCTCTCCCACAGGGATTAGTGAATGAGAATGGGGCTCAAATCTGAGTCATAATAGTAACGCGAAGGAAAATTAGCGTGGGGAGCGTGGCCAGGCTGTGGCGGGTGGAGCTGGGTGGCCGTGGCCCTCCAGCCAGCTGCTGGCCAAGCCAACCCTTCCCTAGACCTCTGGGTGTCCGGTTCCCAGGAGTGTATTTGGCAGTGACTGGATGGTCCTGTTACCGATTTAGACCTGGGGGGTGGTTCCAGTGCGGTTCGAGCGGGCAGATGCCCCCTTTGCACCAGCTCGATGGTGGAGTCCGTCAGCGGGGTGTCACCATGTGCCCCCAGCCCCCCCTTAGCAGCCTGAGGACACTGCTATACAGTGGCAGCAGCTCCTTGAGCAGGGGAGGGTGTGAGATCAGCTCGTGAGCTGATGGAGCTCGTGGTGGGGACGAGTATCTCGGGAGCAGCAGTGGGTGTGGAATCCTGGCACGCGGGGCCTGCTGCACTCTGTCCAACGAGCCAGCAGCAAGCTCTGCTGACCCGGGGTTCTGCTTTGCCTGAGTCCTTCGTAGCGAGGCTGTCGTGTCCTCACAAGGAACAGGCAGACAGCTTTCTAAAAATGGGAGCTGAGAGAATCTGAGCTCAGAACAGGCTCCCAGCCAGCGAGACGGGCGGCCCCTCAGAGGAATCGTGCGAACGCTTTCTCAGGCTGCACAAATAAGTTGGCCTGTCGTGTTTGCTGCCCCGGCTTTGGGTGGCAGAGCTGTAAACGAAGACTGAAATCCGCCGCTCTGGGTTGGAGTAAGGCTGCAAGAGCTCCAGTGAAAGAGCCTCTTCTGGCCTGCGCCTGGCATCTGTTTCCTGGCGCAGATTTGGATTTGGTGGTGCCGCTGACGGCTTTGGTAACTCTCTGTGTGGCAGAAGCGAGGCGGTTGTGATTTCTGGGAGGAAGCTGGCCCGGCAGATCCGGCAGGAAGCCCGCCACGAGGTCGAGCAGTGGGTAGCAGCTGGGAACAAGAGACCCCACCTCAGCGTCGTTCTCGTTGGTGAGAACCCGGCGAGTCACTCCTACGTCCTCAACAAGACCAAAGCGGCCGCTGATGTCGGTAGGTCTCGGTTCTCGGCTGTGAACGCAGAGCGAGTGGCTGGTTTTCAACCTTACTGGGAGGGTTCCTCTGAGTGGGAGGCTGGGGGAAGCTTTTTTTTTTCTTGGGATGGCTCCAGCAGCACAGCAGTCCACGTTTGCCCCAGTGTTTGCTGGGACTTCTGGTTGCTGTTGCTGCTGTACTGGGATGTAGTTAATAATGGTTTGCCTGTGTCTCATGCCATGGGAATCCCTTAGGGCAGCATCGAGCTCTGGAGTTGGGATTTGCAGCCTTCCTAGCCCAGGCAGGGCTCTGATCTACCTTCTCTCCTCACCAGCCTGCACTAGTCAACATCCAGCCACATTCCCCCCCTCCAGCTCTTCCTGAGGTCCTGCCCAGTGTGTTTCTGGCGACAGTGTGCTGCCAGGGCAATAAATGGTGTCATTTCTCTGGGGCTGCACGACACTGCGGCTGCCCCTTCAGACTTTTCTTAGGCTAACAGCCCCTTGCTACTGCGAGAGGCACCATGGGATGTGCAGTGGCACCTTCATGTAGCACCTTCCAGTTGGGTTCCTCCGAGCCCACCCTGCACTCAGACTCTCTGCTTTCCCTTGGTCTCTCCCACCTCATTAGACCCACACTAACTGTCCTTAACCGCAACGTGCAAGGTTTGTGCTGGTCTCCAGCCTGGAAGGTGCTCGGTGTGTTGCACACAATGCCCCGTCCTCGGGCCGTGCCTGTCAGATGTGACAGAGCAATGAAACGGTGCAGCTCACACCCCCACGGCTTCAGAACGTGGCTCTAACGCGGCGCTGTCGCTGCCCGCGCAGGAATCAGCAGTGAAACCATCCTCCGGCCGGCTTCTGTCACCGAGGAGGAGCTGCTGGATTTGATCAGCAAACTCAACAACGATGCGGATGTGGATGGCCTGTTAGTGCAGCTCCCTCTGCCTGGTGAGTAGCTGGATCCCATCGGTACACAGAGCTCTTTGGGGTTGGTCTGTGCCAGGAGGAGCAGCACGGGGCCTTCCTGGGGCATGAGGTGGCACTTTGCTGTGATGCAGTTTAAAGAAGCGGCTGCAGCTACTGTACCCCACAACTGCCTGCGTGAGTTGACTTGCTGGGTCATGGGAATCTGTTCCTGTGTGGGGAGTATCAGCTTCCAGAGGTAGAAGCTTGAACTCTGCTGTGACACTGGCTGCCTAAAAATAGCCTCCCTGCATCACCAGATCCCAGCCTCATCGGGGTGGGCAGGGCCCTCTGGGGATCACCTGGTGCCACCCCCCTGCTCCAGCCAGCAGGGGCACCCAGAGCAGGGGGCCCAGCAGCGCAGGGTCCAGGC